>KK121323.1:362085-406029 GCA_000611955.2 Stegodyphus mimosarum
AGATGCATTCTTCTTATTACCAGAAATAGAAAAGACGGGATTTTTTTGTTGAAAGAAAATAAAGACTGAAATACAGAATTACGCAAACCGTCGTTGTATAAGGCAGTAAAATATTTGATAAATACAGCCGCCCATACCGTATAGTGGTTAGGGGAGCCGACTGAGGTATCGAAGGCTAGGATTCGAATTTCGGTATGAATAAAAATTGTTTGCCCCCTCACAGGAGGATACGTTAGCCGCCTCTTGGATGCCTAGATAATAAAATGACAACTTCTGGCCTTAGTAGTGGAGAAAGCCAAAAAATGGCTAGTGGCCGCCATTTAAAAAAAAAATTATAAAAACTGTTGTGCACGTTTAACATTATATCCTCTCCCTCCTAGTGATATATGGTGCACATATGTTGAATGGCAAGTTTGTTTGGGCAGACTTTCATTAGACCAAGTCATTCCAAAATGATTCTGTTCCCGTAATTGCCAATCTGTACATTTACGCGCCATCAGAATAATAAGTAATTCATAAATGAACGTATTTTTACTTGCTGCGACAAACTCTTCTACGGTGCACAAAAATCGAACCACTCAATATGATTAAATCTCATTTTCAAGACAATGCAAAAATAATAATAAAAATAAACAAAATGCTTTTATCAAATTTATCACTTCTAACAACAAGTCAAACAGGTTCACTTTTAGCGGGGGATTAAAAAAAAATGATACCCGTCATTAAAGGGAAAATCTTACTTTACAATGTTTTTCAAGAGTATAAATAAGTATTCAAAATTATAATGGAGTTACATAAGTTAACCTGAGTTATTTCATACTACATTAAACTGTATTTTGATGTGAGGAATAAGCATACAATTTGGAATTTAAAACTAAGAAAAAATTCAACTTTGATGTGATTCTCCATTTTGATAATACGTACTTAAGTGAGCCTTTAACATAAAACACTGCAGAATATTTTTATTAAAGGACCCATTGAAGAACACTCCTCAATTTTTACTTCTTTGCTATCCTGCACACAGAAATAAGATAGTCGTCAAAACAGGGATCTATTCGACAAAAATGTAGGCCGCGATACTGGAATCGTGCTTTCTAATAATTAGAGTAATCTTTGGAATATGCAATATTATATTTTATTTTATTTGATCTTATAACCCGCAAATTTCGACGGGATTTTAATTTTTATTTTCATAACAGATTCGTAGGATTTATGCAAACTGAAATAGGATCTTGAACTTAAAAATGCAGAATTCAGGAATCTAAGGAAAAGCAACTAGTAACAACAAAGAAGTAGTGCGTCATTACGCCCATGGAATGTCGTAGTTTCGATCTCGAATACCCAGATTTCAGGAAACACGATTTCAATACTTTCGGTATTTCTCGTTTAGATTCTATCAGCTCATCATATTAATTCTGGAGTAAGTCCTTGTTGTTGTTTAAGAACTATTAAATACAGAAAGAGTGCACGTAACTGCAGTATATTTTGAGAAATGTCTCAAATTCCATTATTTAATTGCGGCATAAGAAAACAAATTTCACTGGAAACACAAGTTTCGCATTACAAAAGATGTAAAACCAATAATCATTAGCTCGACAAAAGAAATTTAAAAAAAGTCTCTCATGATTATTCACGGGAGAAAGAAAATGCAAAAACTAAAATTATCAAATTCATTAACATTTATTTACCGCTGAAGATGGGACACTATTAAAATCAGTTCACTAGAAATATTAAATTCAAAAATTTTATTTACGATATAACAGTTTTGTAAGATTCCCCTAACGCTTTTCTTCCCCGAATATTTAACAATTCTAATGGCAATAGTAAAATGTGAGTTAACTAATGCTTTCTATTTATTCTGTTAAAGTAATTCACACGAACCTCAAATCAACACTATACACGAACGAGAACATGCATGGACTTCACCAACCGACGACGCCACATAGGAAGAGAGAACTAGTTAATGAAAGCTCGTATACTCTTTGCAGTCTATAACGTAACCGCCGAAGGCTTGACTAGAGTTTAGTCAATACCAGAATAGGGCCCAACCGGAACAGCTGATTGCTATGGCAACGTGACGTAAGCCCTCAAACGACAGTAGGGTTGTTGCACTTCCAAGTTTCCGGACGAAGCGATTTTCCTTTGGCGATGATTCGAACATTGCCGATCAAAGCACAGACCAATTATTTTATGACAGACATTTCTGGTGATATTGAGATAGTGGGCGGAGAATTCTATGCATATACGAATCGAGCTACTCTTGTAGACTGATTGTGAATGCAATAAAAAACGACCAGTACTAGGTCACGTACAAATACTGACATTAACGAAAATTCATGTGATCCCGACTTCTAAAGTCAATTTTTCTGGTAATAGAATGAAATTAATGTTTGCAAGTTTCGTAAATACTGGAAACAAGATTTCTCAAAAACTTTTTACTTCAATATTTCATTCTTTTTTCGCCTTTCCCCCCTCGAATAAAAATATGTATTACTGCAATGCATTAATTATAAAACTTAAAATAGTTAAACCATAACAAGACACCTTATTAACCGTAGACAAGATAAATTACGATAAGATACCTTTTAAACCAAAAATAACAGAAACTGGAGCTACTATTCAGTATACAAACTTCCTGACAAACAAAAATTAATTATTTCTTAAAGTACTACATGCTTCCACGACAACAACGTTAATTTTAACAGGTACTACTACTTATTTCCACAGCTGACATTTATTTAACATCATCAGTATCCAAATTCATACACTATAACAGTCAAGTATAACTGATATTAGATAATTTTACAAGCAATCACATCTTAACTAGCTGGCATGAAATCGTTTTCCTATCACATGTTTTTTAACCACAGTTCCGTGGCAGAGAAGTAGTAGGGTTGCGTATGTAAAAGGATCTTGTAACCCATTTTTTTTCTACTATTGTCTGAGCAAAGTAATTTATTCTGCGAAAGGTGCAGCCTTGAACGTTGAAACCTGAGATAAGATAATGGATGACACGAAAACGATGCTCTCACAACTGCTGTTTTTACCTTTCCTGTGTACACACCAGGATAAAATTCTGCTGCAGCTGCAGAAACATTCCAGACACCCCTTCCGATTTCTAATAAACTATAGATATATATATGAATTTCAGTTTTAAGGCGATACATTTGATTTCGTGGAAAAGAAAAGGGGGCAAATATGTTCTAAACAGTTATCAATAGTTCTGAAATACATATTGACAATCAAACACGTTAGGTTAGGCTATTTGAAAATGGTAAAGCTCACGAGGGCTACCTGCCAAGAAGGAAGAATACCTCCTCCGTGGAGTACTTTCCAAGACAAACTCGACTGTATTCACGTTACACTTGGCAAAAAGCAAGAAAACCAAGCAGGCAGCCAGCCGGCCGGTTTACCTGGGTTCAAACCTAGAACGAACTACCAGCATTCACTCAGCGGTTTTCACCACTCGGCCACCAGTAAAACCATTAGCTCTCATGCTATGAATTTCAGGAATTTGCACGCAATTTCATATGTAATAATTATGCTGCGTATGAAGTACAGTGTTAAAAGAAAGGGAAATTACCGTACATTTCCGTGCACAAGGCAAGTTTTTTTTTTAGCAAATTTTCTCCTACTAAAGTTTGGGGTTCGGCTTATAAACAACTTCAAAATGATTTACATAAAATTCGATTATGTGTTATATGACTGAATAGGTATTATTTTAATTAATTTTAAAACATATTAATCAAATTTCTCAATATGGATACTCATACGGAATTTTCCAAAAACTCCCAGCAATCAGCGGTCTAAACTGAGCAGTAAAATCAGAGGTCCACTGGTAGGGCCCAAACACATTAAATCTACACATTCAACGACAGCAAAATTTCACATTATATCAAGTGAAAATTACTAAACATATAAGAAAAAAGAGATTGCATGCGACATGTCAAATTCTCCTTTTCACACATATCTTGCAATAATTACTTAATGTTTAAAAGACGCAATTTAAAATTAAACTACTAAATTATGATAATGTAGACATACGATTTCCCTCTAACATTTTTGGCACAAAATTATATTCGATACTTCGTTTTTAAAGGGGCCCACCAGCGGCCAAGAGTGTAATGGAATTGCACACTGCCACCTGGAAGATGACGCTACTCTGGCAGTTAGAACACTAATTTTTCTAGCCGCCCACCTGGATTTTCACCAAGTGCTACAGATGGCACCAGATGCATAACGACTCTAACTGTTACAGCGGCAAAGCGCGCCTCTTCTCTTCTTTTCACTATTCAAGACCCCCTACGAGGTACGCGTTCCATGTACCATTCTTTCTCAGGCTCCGTGAGGAATTCTTTAATTGCTCTGGAAAGTACTGCTTAAGCAGTAGAGCCTCAGGATAACACCGCGGTATCATAGTTCAGAGCGGGTATAGTAACTGAACACTGGTAGTTCCGCATCGGTTCGATTCCAGGCAAACGTGCTGCCTACATTGACCTTTCTGTGGTTTTTCACGTTACAACGTGAATACGAGCCAGTTTCCTTTAAAAATTCCTCACGATGGCACCCCTCCCTTTAGGCACATAGCCGTCGTGTGATTTGCCATAATAATATATACCCAACAAATCCTTATTAAAAGAGACCACCACGCTCAGTCACCAAAACTGGTAAATTTACCCAATCTTTGAAGTGCAAATTTCAAATGTCGCCTAAGAGGCGGCTTTAACAAGGAAGTACCATTGATAAATAAATGTTTTAAGTTATTTAAAAAAGGTACATTAAATAGCTTAATTTGAATTTTAAATAATTCATACAATTTTAATATGTAGTACAATAAAACTTAAGATTATAATTCTTCAAAAAACTTACCCATAATGCTATTAAATAATGCTCATACAATACTAGTAATCATTTACATTTATTTAGCAAGAACACCGTTTTAATCCGGTAAAAGGGTACGGTATGCGTTTATTTGGCTTAGTATTAGGACAGCTAACAAAACTTAAACCCTCAAATTCGAATGATTAGCAAAATAACGACATGCTTATACGGGAAGAATTTTTCTTTATTATGCTTAAATATCTGGCAAATCTAATAATATTAAAACACGAAAAAGACAGAAATTTAATACAACTATTAAAAGAATAATATCGGTTAACATGAACAATACTATTTTAATATAATTTTGGTAATTTAAAACATCCTAGCAATTTCGATAAATGTTGTACAGTTTCATTTGCTGTCAATATGAGAATTAAAAAATAATGATAATAACTACCTTTCTTATTAATAACTGATTGATATATGACATAAAACTATTAAAACTATTTTCTTATTCCAAACTATTTAAGAAATTTTATTACAACTCAACAATACGTTTTACGAAGAAATTCATACTTGTTCTCAGATGTTTCGTCTTTTTATTACTTTTACCGATTTTATTTACAATTTCGTCAAAAACTACTTTCACAAATAACGTTTTAAGCGTATAACGTTCTTGAGCGATCTTCAATTTTCGCTTAAATATAAGGCGCAGAACATCTTTTCTAACTTTATGTTGCCATTAAATGAGATCTTAGTCATGTTCTAAAAGCAATCCGAAATTCAGAACGGAACTTCCTCATTATGTTATTAAAACCATCAACGAATACTTATCCAAATTTTACTATGAACTATACAATCATCTGAAATTTGATGATCTTGCATAATTTTACTGCGTCGAACATTATCGGTTCTAATTCTAACGGCCCACCAGGCCGAATGGTAAAGTCCGCTGAACACTGGTAGTGCGGTCCGAGTTTCGAATCCCGCGAACGGGACCATGCTGTAACGTGTACACGAGCTAGTTTCCCTTAGAAAGTCCTCCACGAAAGCATCCCTTAACCTTAGGCAGATAGCCCTAGTATGCTTTGCCATGAATAAACCAAACCAAACCAAACCAAACCAATCACAGTGAACGGATTGGCTGCATAGAGAGTTTTCTCCCGTGTGATATGGAATACGAGCCAGTTTCCAATAAAATGTCATCCACATGATACTTTGATCGGTATAATGGCCTGCAGCAGGTGATAGTGTTCCCTACTCTTGACAGTTATTGAAAGAATCCCATTAGGGCCTTACTTGTGATGCAACCGTAAAGAATATTCTCCAAAAGAGATCAGTACCTGACGGGGAGAGAACAGATTCAAGCGCTTTGCTTCTAAAATTGAAGACCGGGGAGGTGTGGAGATTGGGAGGGGGGTCGGTGTCGATGTTGGTAGTCTCTCAGAATTCACGCATTTGCAAAGACACAGTATCAAACTGAACAGAAAAAGCACTAGGGAATTCTGCTTTCTCATTGGTCATCCTGATTGTTCAGTGTAGTACGCAGCATATGAGCGGCGTAGGGTATAAAAAATCTATCTTCCTCAAGAATCTCGTACTCTAGGATTTCTGTAAAATTTGCTGGTTATTTCTTAAAGTTCGCTTCGCTCATCAAATCTTCCATTAATCCGTGCGGTGAAATATTTCATTGATTCTATTTTTAGATCTGAGTGCAGGCTTATGTTCCTTATAAAGTATGGGGCACTTGTGATAATTCTAAGAGCCTATTTTGCAACACCTGAAGTTTTTTGTAGTCTTTCTCGCTGGCAGCAGTCCAGGCAGGACACGAATACGTATTAATCTGACTATAGATATGATATAGATTCTTCTCTTCAATTCCATAGAAAGCTGATCATTTTTAAGTAGTGTGAAAAGTTTGAACATTATTCCATACGCTTTTCCATACACTTTGGCCATGTTAGTGGACCAGGTGAATGATTTATTACAGGTAACCCCTGGATAATTGGCATTGTCCATTCTGGGAACCAGGGTTTCGAAGAGCCTTACATCTTTGTGATAGCTGTCATTTTGCGATATTTCCTAACCAGCAAAATTTTTGATTTGTCGGGTTGAATTCTGATTTTCCATTTGCTACACCATTTCTTAATGGCGGGATATTTTCCTGCATTTTGACAAGGGCGTGATTTGGATTTAATAGCAACAGCCGTATCATTGGCGTAGCAAGCCAGAAGCGTGTTGTGATTGTCTCTAAAACTGGGAAAGTCGTTGACATACAGAATGTAAAATATCATCGCTAAGCTAGAGCCTTGTGGAACGCCCGCGTGTATGTTTTTAACACTGGAGATCTTATTTCCGTGTTTAACATCGAAGGTACAATTTTCCAAGAAAGATTTAATCAGCAGAACCAGGCTACGAGGTAGTCCTAATTTGATCAGCTTATATATGACACCTGGTTGTCACACACGCGGTCAAATGCCTTTGCCACAACCAGCATCAGGATTGCAACACACATTTTGTTTTGAAGAGCTGAGCCGATGGACTCGGTGAGGCGAACGAGCCGCGCACACGTAGAAAGTCCCTTTCTAAATCCATGTTGATGATCAGCGAGGCATTGGAGGCCAGTCTTAATGCGACTGTAAATCAAACGTTCTAGAATCTTGCTGAGTGATGACAACAAGCTTATCGGCCTGTAATTAGTAGGATTTTTCATGCGACTTTCCATGCTTGGGAATCAGAAAAATATTTTTTCATCCACAAAGGCATCCCTATACCTTTTAAATACATAGCCTTAATTCAAACAACCATTAACCATCAACAACCACTTAGTTTCGGTTAATAAATCAGTCTGCATAGCGCATGCGTGTATCTATTTTCACGGTGCTGATACTCCAGCTATGATGTCACTCAATCTAATAATGACGACAACTAAATACCAACTCTGATATCAATAGTTTTATATTATAAGATCAAATGAAAATACGTACCTTTTTTTTTTTTTTAATTTCATACCTTCTGTTCCCAAAATACAGCAAAATTTTACCAACATAAAAAGAAATGATCCGTCATCAAATTACTCACGATGATAATTTAATAATAAGACAGCAAGTTCTAATCTTAAACAAACAAAAACAAATGGCTTAGAGTGAAGGTAACTCAATCCAAATATTATCTCCACAAGTGATAAATTTGGTCACATCGTTCTCATGAGCTGAGCGATTACTCTGATGAAGTCGCGAAACTCTTACATGAAGGCCTAATAACTAGCCGTCACCTTTCAATACCTAATTACCACAGTTAAATCATTCTTAACTCATATAATGAACCAAGAATGATTCCTTCAGATAGATCGCCTCATGTGCTTTGCTGTAATCTAATAAATACAGTTAACACACTAAAAGAAAGGGAAGAAAAAAGAAAAAGGGAGCGTCCACAATACATTCAATTGCTAAATTCGAGGTTCCCGATCAAAATGAGAAAATTTAGCCATCTCCAATTTTCTGTTACATAAACAGCAGTAGAATGCTTTGAAGTGGCTACTTGCACTGCAAGAAAAAAATTATCGTGACTGGGATAAAAATTAGTGAACGTAAAAATATAATTTTATTTTAAATTCAGAATAATAAGACATCGTACACGACTTGAGTATTTATTCATATTAATCATAATCTTTTGCCCAGTATAATTCTTCTTAAATTAGTCCCCCCCCTTTATGTTAGTAACACCGTATAATGCATAATTTATCACAGAAAGTAGGCACTATTTTTGCGTATCAGACGTGTATCACGTTTCATACTCGCTATTATCCAGTCTTCAGACGTATTAAGAAGGGAATACAGACACTATGCTTGAACTTAACAACAATGAATTCGACCGATTCTAGCAACAAGTTCACGGTAGAAACTAAATATTCCCAGTCTCTTCCTTTTTTAAAGATTATGATGATACACAGTGAATTTAATTTCACCACTACCAGCACATCGGAAATGGTTCTAACAGCTATCGTCTCCCCGTTAAACCTTCCAACTGTTGGAACAAAAAAACGACCTTTTTATAGCTTCTTTTATTCATAAATTCGTTTACTTGATTAAAGCTCTAACTCTTTTTAATAATTCCGTTTAATATTCCATTACAAAATTTCTTTTCCTGCGATAGTTGAATTCTTCCCTTACTAAAATATGTTACTCTTTCCTTTAAAAATCAAACAACAGATTTTAACTCTTGACGACTAATATTCCGTGTCAGAGCGCGATTTGCAACAAACAAATATGTTGTATGTTTTTAAGATGAAATATAATTGCAAAACTACATGTCCTTACAGTTTTTCTTTAAAACAAATGCCAGATTAAAGCTGAATTTCGGTCAAGTTCTAAAACTCTTTGGACTTCAGACACATGATTTTCCCGAGATATCGCTTTACCTTGGAAAATCTTCAAAAGGAACGACATGTGTCACCGATATAAGAGCTATTCGAATGGCTTAAAATCTGAAATCTAACCCCTGAAAATGCATGTAGTTCCTCAACCACGTTTCCGTCTGCAATGCACATGACACAAGTGAAGAAAACTGTCCTACTGAACAATTGACCATGCATGAATCCAGATCAGAATGCCGTACAAATACTACAACCAGCGGATTATTAACAGACGTACGAAAGTGATCTGCCTACGTGAGCGATTATTACAAGAGGTCTCTCTAAAGGAAAATGCTTCGTAATCATAAGTTAAAGAAATTGCTGGCATCCAGCTACCATTCTGCCATTAGACCATACACAATTGCTGAAACTCGATCATTATTTGGAACCTGTTCCCCAGAAGATAATTCAAGCAGCATTTTTTAAACACTTCAGGCTCGAAATCGCATACATACAGTAGCTGGAATTTATCGCAACCTACATGTTCTAAAAAAAAAGGATGAATCCCGCTTCACTCTTGAAGCAGATGACCACCGTGTTCATGTCTGGAGAGGACGGTGCCAGCGGTCCCAATCAGCCTTTGTTTTACAAAGGCATACAGCCGTAACCCCTGGTGTTGATGGTGTGGGGCGCTATTTCTTAAAACAGCAGGTCATCTTTAGTCATCCTCCGTACATCTTTAACAGCTCAACGATATGTTGATACCATCCTGCGGCCGGTTGCATTACCCTTCATGGCACGTCATCATGGAGCCATTTTCCAACCACATACCGCTCGCATATCTCTGGACTGTCTCCGTACGGTTCATACTCCTTCTTGGCCAGCAAGGTCACCAGACCTTACACCAATCGAGCATGTCTGAAGCATTGTAAGCCGCCAGATTCGGGCACCACAAAATATCGCAGATCTGGAGCGTTAACTGATGAATACTTGCCAGAATGTGTCGCAGAATGACATTAGAAACCTCTACCACTCATTGCCTCGACGAATTCAAGCATGCATAGCGACCCAGGGGCGGTTCGACCAACTACTAATTTGAACACTCAATGGGTGATTGTGAGCCATGAACACGTACTATGACCTTGATTTTTTAATCATTTTATTATCAATGTATGAGCTATACACATATTCAATTTCGTCAAAAACAACCACTTCCTTCATGGTGCTTCGATTTTTTTGCAAAAGAGTGTATATAAGGGAAGTGTGCACTCATAGCCTTCTACAACGTGATTCGAAACAAATAGGAAGTCCGAACAAAATTGTAGAGATAAGATGACAGCCTTTTTACACAGTGCAAAAACCAAGTCTGTCGTATTCTTCCAGAAAAACGGATATTTGGGGGACTTTGCAGATACCCCAACTTGTGTTTCATCGTAAAGGTTCCCAATTTAAATGCAGTAGTTCTAATTGCTGAAATTCGAAACAAGATTACAGAAGGAACTACAATTTTCTCAAAATCGTGGAAAAGTTACAAAACTGATGAACTGAAAGCAGCGGTATTCCAACACTTTAAAGTGAATAACCGATATAATTTTGTGGATCTGAAACTGGTACAAATACACAAAGTATAGAACGATAGTGGGGTTTGGCAAAATGGCGAAACAAGAAACACCGTGGAAACATCCGAAAACATTTAGATTCTTATTTAAACAAATTACTTCCTATTTAAACAAATTTCTGTGGCGGAGAATGCACAAGGATAATGACTTTTTTGTTTTCGCTTAAAGCTATCAAGGATTTTTGGCCGCCGAAATTATTTATGATAATATAGATGGTTAGATTCAAGAATAATTCACTGTTTAATTATTAAAAAAATAAAGGTTTTTTACTTTGTTTTGATTCCTTTTATTACGCATTTATTACACTTACATTTTTTTGTTATTATTATTTTATTACTATTATAGTTATTTGATAAATTTAATGTGTTTAGAATGTTTATTTTGGAAACTGCTTTTCATTACGATGAAGCCAAAGGACTTGCGCATTTTCGCGAGCGTTTACAGGTCGACGGGATAATCCCAAAGTACCTTTTTTAGTTATAGGAAAACATATATAATTAATTATACAATAAGAATATAAGCATTTCAAAACTTTTCGCGAACAATACGCAGGGACTGTGCTTAATACTCATCTAGACAGTTTATGACGAATGTTCATGCAATGTGACTACTGATCCACTCGTCATACGAAATTCGATCATTTCGTGGTGCCTTGTAGAGCAGTGAGATATGTTTCCATGCGTAACGTAGGT
The DNA here is from genome assembly GCA_000611955.2 of Stegodyphus mimosarum. Lineage (NCBI taxonomy): Eukaryota > Metazoa > Arthropoda > Arachnida > Araneae > Eresidae > Stegodyphus > Stegodyphus mimosarum. Next base: position 373,572 of record KK121323.1, read on the forward strand.
ATCAATACATAGTGTATTTGTCTACAGTTATATAGTAAAATTATAACGCGAGATTATGATTATTTCCAACGTCTCCGATAATCGTCGCATGTTTCTGCCGAAAGCTGCTTCATAGCTTGACATGACAGCTCGAAACTAACACAAAAATTCCTCCGTGCAGACTTGTCTTCGAAACTGAATTCCCTATTCTTGAACCGCAAAAATTTGAACACTGCTGTAGCATTACTTTCTTGCATAAAACATTTTTTTTATTCAATAAAAGTATTGTAGTTTGTTTCAAAGTGAAGGTGAATTTTTTAAATGATGAATTTTTTAAATGATGAATTTTTGTTGCGCTGTCTTAGTACAACATAAAATTGTTACAGAACGAAGTGAATGCTACTCATGTAATGTTGATAGAAAATAAAGTATACGGATGTTAGTTTCACAGTTGGAAAATGGCAATGACTTTAAGACAAGTGCAAGGCAAAAAGGTTCTTCATAATGAGTCACGCAGGAAGGGCCATCATGATGTTTTGCCGTGCACCTACTGCTTGCAAGACGCGAATAGTGAAAATTTTTAAAGTTACAAATACGCCAAAAATGTGATCAGTTCCATTTGCTCATGAAATGATTGATATGTATACTGTTCCATTTTCGAATAAAAATTTAGAGGTGAAATGTTCTTTGCCTAAGCTCCATTTTCTGATCATGTCTTTTTATCTCAATCATATCCTTATGTCAAAAATTAAAGCTGCTAGAAATTATTAACTGCATTAATCGGCGGATGCATATATTACTAATCTGATCGCTAGTACAGTCATGCGTATATATGCACAAATATACTCTATCAATAGACGTGTACTCGTGACGCTGATTTTGGTAGTTTGCGTACAAAATCCGATAGGAAACACATAAAAATGTCATTAGACAGGATTTCGCAATGAACCGGATTAAGGACATAAAAGGGCTGCATTCGGCCCGCGGGTCAGCTTTTGCCCGCCCTTGCTTTAAGGTCAAATCAATGGATGTTATTCAGCTCCCCTACATCTAAAAAAACTGAACTATAATTCACTGATCTCCATGCAAAATCTACACGTGAAGTGACAATCCTCCATATAATGAAAATAAAAGTTCCCGTACAGTTCTTCGTTTTGTTCTTAAATCTTTCCAGTGCTCCCCTCGTCCCAAGATATACGCACATAAACTAAAAGGTTTTTATTAAGTTATTACGAAAGACAGTATCTCAAGCGAACGAAATTCAACGGCCAATCCTTATCATAATTGAAAAGAAAATGCCCTACTTACTTTACCCACGTATGTACGTCAGAAAACACGCGCATGTGCCTAGATATTGTAACCTTCGGCCTTGCAGTGCGTTTTAATTATAAATGGCGCAAACTGAGAATAAAAATCAGATTTCTGTAAACGTCTCAAACATATTCTTGAAAATCATTTTTATTATATTCTAATCATGATATTTTCTAAATGTGTATCAGGTATTTTCCTAAAAACTGCAACCCCGCAGAATTTAATTCATGCATCCAGAAAGTTAGGATTTTAAGATAAAATTTTCAATAACGTCAAAGAAAGTGATTATAAATAACAAGTGCTGAACGGACGCAAAATGTAAGATCTTAATAAACGAAGGAGAGAATAAAATTCTTATCCATTCAGAAATTAAATGCAAATGAAACACTGTGATTCTTCTTAGCTGACAGCGCGGCATAATATTGTTGCGAATTTTGTATGTGTAATGAATTTTAGTGAAATTATATCGATTGTATAATGTAACATGAAAGGCCTCAAGAGTGCGAGGCAACGTCTGAAAAGCAGGTTAGTCCATTCAACCGGCGAGATAGCGCCAAGCTAGCGATGGTTTTCACGATTCCTTTTTGTAGCTAAATTTGGCGAGAAATTGCGAAAAGTCGCTACTATGTAACTGTATCTGGCCCCATGTAACTGTGTATGCAGGCCTTTCAGCAATTTGAAGAAATCGAATATCTCGGCAGACGGAGGAAAACTATATAACACTGCAGAAAGCATCAGTTTTCAATTACACCTTGCATTTCCTATACTTCCAGTGTTCTTAATATTTCAAGACAGCTGGTATACAGCTTGCTATCTGCAAGCTACACACGGCAATAGTAGAAAAAGGAAAGGAACAGCTTTCAGTCTCTATCAGCCTTCGTACCAAGAAGCATGCCTACACCATGCGCATCAGGTCCATATTATGTTACGCTGCTGCATGGAACACTGCAACGAAGAACCAACTTTACTAACTGCAAAAGGTTCAACACAAGTTCCTGCGAATTATTACTGATGCTTGTCAGAAGTGAACTCCTGCACAGGGATTTAAAAATTGAAACTATTTCTGAATTCATCAAAAGAACCAAACAGAAATTCTTTACTGAGCCCATCCAATGTGGCTTCGTCAACTAGGCGAAAGCTTTTAATTATGAGATATTTTATGAAGATAAAAACATAGACCTCTTGCTGCACACACTATCATAGATGGTGATCAAACTTTGTTACTTACGCTCCTCGATCGGTGGTCGCCTTTACTTTTTCCACTTATCTGATTTCAACTCTTGTTGATTTTGCCTTTGTAAGGAATTCTACTCTGCATTTGTAATTCTGCTGTTTGTATTTATTGTTATTCTTGTATGGCATCTTGTATTTGTGTTTATTCTTATAGGTTGTATTTTGTACATTGTATCTTGACTGTATCCTGTATTTTGCATTATTATCCTTGGATAACTTATTCTTTCCAACTCTCGTCTGTCTCTATGTCTAGATATTTGTCTGATTCTCTCTTTGGCTTTTGGACCTTTGGTTCCCCTCCTTTTTCTTTTCTCCCTACCTCCGATCTTTCCTCAGAGGTTTATTTCCCACGTCAGGTGCTTATTATGTGTGACTTTATTTCGGGAACCGGCAACATTGCATTCAGCAATAGTTCGGTATAATATCGAGTCTAAGTTCAGTTTTCAGTTTGGATCAGAATATTGACAGACCGTGAGAGCATTTGAAACTTTTTCTATTTTTTTATGTTCAATGTTCTCAGTAGTTTGAAATAGTATCTACTGATTGTGCTTAGTCAGACTGAGAAGAGCTGTAGGAGTACTTCTGTATGAAAAGTTCCAGAAAAGTAGTGTTGTTGCAAAAATAAATTTCATCCAGCTATCATCGATTTTGTGCGCATTAAATCCATTACGAACCTGAACCCACGAAACAATATTTTATTTCGAATATAATTAACATAATTAACGAGGAGGGGATAATCAGCTGCTTGGCGTTTGATCAGAATCTTCACTAAAGCTTCCTTTTAAATCCAAGCATTTCACATCTCATTTATAAATATTACAAATGGTAAAATCTTGTACGATTATCCTTCATATATGTATTTTCACAAATACTTATTCAAATTAAAGGATTTGTCGTCAGTAGCACGTTTCTTTGCGATGTGGGAAAACGGGATAATAAAAATGATGAATTTTTAATGTTTTAGGCCCTTACGTATTAATACAACCACCTTGGCGTAATCTGGCGATTTCTTACGGATGAAAAAGTTACTTAACGGGTGCAAGTTGAAGGTCTTTCTTCATATGTCTGATCTGGTCTGATCGCGCCTTTCTTCAAGAAAGATTCCCAAATTGTCAGTATTTATCAAAATCGGTAAATGAAAAACAACATGAAAACTTACTTTAGCAATTTAAAATACAAATTTGAATTATTAAATAAGAATTACGTGATACATTAAAAAATAAAACACCTAATATCTTTTTTTTCAAAATCCCTCCTTAATTTTTTTTAAACTATTCTTCTCTTGAAGTACAGAGCGATCTGTTTTCGCTTAAAAAAACATCAAAGAATTGCGGAGACTCGGCTTCCTGCAATTCTCGGCCACTGCGGCTATCGAGGAAACGAATTTCCTCGTAGTTCCCTTTAGAAAATTTTCAGCAAAATTCTGTATTCTTGCAGAAATTTTACCTCAGTTTCTTCCACTGCTCGAAAATTCCACAAGCTCGTTAAGAATAAGTTCAAGGGGGGAAAAAATCACGATCTGTTTATAAACCCTACTGGAATTTGGAATACAACAAACAAGAACACATACCAAAGTGGTGGTAGTGTTTGACTGAAGGACTGCTATGAGCATGGTTGCCGGAAGAATGGTTATGCGTATGGTTGACAAAGTTTGCCAGATTCTGAAAATTTGACGATTTCTACTAAGATAGTTGCGTTAATACGTAAGTACTATGTTTTATTGTCACTCATTATATAAAATGCTTCTAAAGTAAAAACATAAATTGGAACTTTAGCTATTATGTTCTGACTCATTTACTATTCAGGCCTTTTAGTTTACTCCCATTGAAATTCACATTTTTAATTTACATAACACCATTTTAAATAACCATTTACTACTAAAATGAAGATAATTTTTGCATTAAAAAATAATCAACTCTAGTCTAGTTTCATTTCAGTTAAGAGTTAAAGCATTCTGAGATAAAAGTAATTTTCTTTTATTCGATATTCTATTTACCAACAATAACATTTTAGGGAGAATATTCCAAGAGCGAACTTTATAATTTAAATGAGCAGTTGGAATCGGGCCGCCGATTCATGCATTTAGTGATACATTCAGATACTATTTGCATTTTAACTGTGAAGCTGCTATTTTAAATACACAGTTAAGGTTACAACAGAAAGTGGCTTAATAGAAACCTAGTCCAACATTTAGCCCAAAAGATGAATTTTCATTCAAGTTTTTCTCCAATGTCAGAATACAAAATAAATGCAACAGAAATAAAAACAACTAAAGCTTACTCTGCCTTGAGACTGAAGTTAAAAAATGAAAGTAATGAACAGTGAACTTTGCTGAAACAACAGACAACAAAAATCTACACTCATTTGTAATTTACAGGTTTAAATTCTATCTTAGCAGAAGGCATGAAATTTCTGACAGCAAAATTCTTTCGATATGGAATAAGATATCATCCGCTAGCAACCTGCCTGAAAGAAACAATATATATATATATATTTTTATGCAAGAATAAGATACAGGTATCTGTGCCTATTCATGAAACACAGATTCTTAGTTCATAAAGGTTCAAAGGAGAGTCATGGAAAGAATATAATTGTCAGTACAAGAAGATTCATGTTTGATGATTTTCATGTTCTATTCTATACGAAGCAGGGTTTTCACTTCTAACTAACTGCACACAATGAAAGCCCTGTAAACTTGCACATCATTGTTCATAAAAATAACACTAAGAATGATGACCATAAGCAGAGCTTAAATTGTGCCGGAGCCCACCCCAGCCAGGCCCTGGTACTTCTCAGTTTTTGAAATAAAACATAATTTTAGCCAGAGTGCACCAGAACCCTAAGTAAAAGGGCTCTGGCACTTCTTATATGTAAGTGAAACATAATTTCAGCTAATCAATCTTATTTTAATAATAAATATGCCTTCAAAATAGATTCCAACTTTTGATTGCAGACCTATCATTTCCTTGGACCAAATCTTGGACAGAGGTTGAGACTTGTAAGGAAAGAAAAGCCTTCACTCCCATGTTAAAGACTTATTCTCCAGGAAGTGAAATGCATTTCTGACAGAGGGTAAATTTTTCATTCATGAAAGAATTAAAAGTGACCACCCTGCCGTGCATGTGCCATGCTAGCAACTTCCTCCTGCAGAGCTCCTATAAACTTTTTGAAAGATAGAACCAAATGCAGGGGACCATTACTGTCACTTATATAAAGAAGCCTTATGTTTTATTCTCACGCTGTTATTGGATTGTATCCAGGAGAGATTTCTGTTTGACAGAATTATATCAGCGGCATATCACAATCAGAAAGTCTTGGACTCTTCCAAGTCAAAGATTTTCAAAGCTACACTTTTCCCTCAAAATTTCCTTCTGCAACCTCATACTGTTTCTAAAATTTTCACCATCTCCATTGCGATGCTTTAATTGTTTTATCTTTTTCCATTCGGGTACTACAAAAAAAGAATGGTTTTCGTATCTATCATCCCTTGAAATAACATTATACATATAATCAGACAGAGATTGGCTGAGCTATTTTTTAGTTTCTCAGGAGAATTGTAATTCCAGCTAAAGCCCCCAATAAGACAGGTCCAATAATTTATTTTTTTTATTCAATTATTTATAATTGATTTAATAATTTATTAAATTTCCATTTATCTTTAATTTAATTATCTAAACTTTTAGTAATTTTTCTTCCTTCCTGACAGTTTTCCATAGAGCTCCTGCACTTCTAATGTTAGAAATTAAGCCCTCCTAAGAAAAGGATAAACAAACTGGGTAAGGATATGATGTCTATTATCTCTCTGTAGTCACAGTATAATAATGGAAGATGTTAGATACGTGTACACCGCACAAAAAAAAGGGGGGCAGTTCTATATCTCCCATTCTATAAGACCGACTGACGAAATTCAGCCTGTGTTTTTTATGTCTCGAAGGCCTGACTTAGGATATGTATTAAATTTACATGTATTAAGATTTATTTGTCGAAATATGGGAAAAAAATTGCAATTTGAATTTTGTCAATCTACCCAGTAGAACGGGAGATATATAGCTGTGCTACTTTTTTTTTTTTGGCACAGTGGCAACAATCATTGACTATACTATGTAACCATGTCTATATAAATACATTTGATATATGTTACTAGTCAGCAAGCCTGCCAGATTAGCAGGCTGTGGCCAAAGCAAATTTTATAAGTTTTATGTACACTTGAAAAAATGCATAAAAACACTTCAATATGAATCAAATGAGTTTATTCTTTCAAAGCAACAAGCAATTCGTAAATTCGTTGCCAAACCAGGAAACAAAATCTTTTTGACACTTCAAAGTTCAAAGTAATACTTATACATTAGGTTCATGATTTAAATTTAATGTAATATAATTAAATAAATAAAATCTGACAGCTTTCAGAACTTTTAGAATTTATATTATGTACAAATAATTTTTATTTATTTATTTATTTATTTATTTTTTAATTATTTTACAGACACATGTATGTTTTGAGAGCATTTGGACTAAAAATATTTAAAAAATACAGCATATCTTTAGTATTTCTGATACAGTCCCGCACACTGGGCAATTGTTTACATTCTTGTGCATAATGTATTGTTTAGAGAACCATATTTTAAGTTAATTGCACAATTCCACAAATTTCATTACTTCTAATTTTTATTTCACTGCAAACAGACTGGCTCTGAGACACCACATGAAGAAAAATCTGGTTGAAATTTATTGTACGGTACATGTTGGTTTCTGTCTGAAAAAATCGCAATGTGGTACTAATTGTTCGTGAAATCTGGAAGCCTGCTGTGTGAAATATACTTTTTCGGTAATCCTAATGTTGACAACGTTGGCGAAACTAGCCTTAGAGAAATTTTGTTTTTTTCATTAGTTTTTGTTATTAAAAAGAGGTTATTTCTGTTAATATTGCCAAACGTGTTGTGATAAATTTAGATTTTGGCTATTTTTTGTAATGATAACCCTTTCATATGGGCCCGGGTTTTTCGTTGTTAGCATTCTTTTAAATTGCTGTATTTGGTTGCATGATGGTCTTGTATTTTGAAGTTGCTATTATTCTGCTTGCTATTATTGTGAATTTGATGCTTTTGTATCAGTTCGATGATGGACGAAAGATATTATGTTTGCATGAAAGCTGCTTTAATTGCTGATGGATATGAATGAGCGAAAAGATGAAAAATTTAACTGAATTGCTTACATGAAGGATGCAGGAGATGTCGGTAAGAAGCCTAAATGTACGCACGTGAAAAAAAGGTATGTTATAAAATTCACGTTTCATTTATTTATTCGTCTCTGTATGTTGATTTCTGTCAAAAGATTTGTTGTTTAATGTTTTTATGTTAGGAAATATGCATTTTTGGTTATTTCTCTCTGTTTGTATATTTTTGGTTATCTCTTTGTCTCTGTGTGTTAAGGCAGCGGCAAATTTTTTTCTGGTTAACATGATAGTTTTAACTTTGTTTTAGCTTCCTGATTTTGTTTAAGTGCAAATAGATTGATATGTACATGGACAATGCCTAGTTTGTGCAATTCTCTGATTTTTTTTTTTAAGTTAAAATAGGTCGATGTGTACATGGACAAAGTTAGGGTAGTGCAAAATGCCTGGCTTGTGCAATTCTCTGTTTTTTTAAGTTAAAAGAGGTCAATGTGTACATGTTCAAAGTAAAGGTAGTGGCACAATGCCTACTTTGTGCAATTCTCTGATGAATTTTTTTTAAGTTAAAACATGTCGATGTGTACATGGACACTGAGTTTGTGTAAGTGTTCAATTTCTTGTTTTGGTTTTGAGTTGCGGTTGGAAGGATCGGCACCATCTTGAAATTTGTGCCAATCCTTTGTGCCGCCGAACTTGGCATCGAAAAAGAAACAATTCACTGAGGGGTACCGTAGAATTAATTTTAACCAAAAACCTTTATGCCATACAAATTCTTAGTATATTAGAGATTGGATAGACAATATTTGTAAGGGCTTAGTTCTGCGTTGGCTGTCAGGTTAGAAGTACGTTGTTTATTTTGTGTTGTGCTCCATAAAATGGGTGTATGTGATGAGATTAATATGAAGTCAATTGATTAGTGTGTAAATGAAGGTTTAGTTAGCAGTCATTATAAGTGCCCTGTTTGTATGAAGGAAATGCATATGGTCGAATGTACAGACCATTCAGATGGCTTTGTCGCAAAAAAGATTCATGTAAGAAATGCCACCGATAGTTCAGCACTACGGAGGATATTTTTGTGAAATTATGTGGTGATGGCAGTATGCATATTCTAGTTCAGATAATTTTAGAAAGTTTTGGGATGCTGATAAGGAATTTTGTGTGCCACAGACTGAAGACATACAAATTTCTAAACATGGTAAGTTGATATTTCTTTTCTGTAGTGCGTATAGGTGAAAAGATATATTTGCTTTGTCATGTTATTTCATTGTATGATTTAAAACAGTTTATTGAGCTTCAATTGGCTACAATTTTTGGTGATGAGTAACTTTTTTAACATTATATGACGTCAATATTCTCCTAATTATTTTTTCAAGTGAAAATAGATCGTGGTGTACATAGTCACTGAATTTGTGCAATTCTTTGACTTGGTATTTTGGTTTTGTGTAAAGGCCATCTTGAAATTGTGTCTTGCTGGCCAATCGCTAATTTTCACCAAGGGGCACCCTTAAATATATTTTTACTATAAGAATGTAAAGGGTCATGGTTGAATCAGTTTTGGATAAGTGTGTCAGATGAATATTCAAACTTATAAAAACAAGTTACTCATACTATATTTCCTTTTGCAACAGTGCATTTACAGGAAGCATGTTATTCACATTCAGCTGGCACAAAAACAGACTTCATGCTGTATCTGATATAAGAATTCAGATTTCTAACATTGTGCCTGACTTTTGTTCAAGAAATCTGTAAGCTCGATGCGTGAAATAGGTTTTTCGGTAACCCTAATGTTGATGAAACTAGAGTTGGGGAAAACTGCCGGAATATCACCAAATGCATTGTGATAATTTGAGATTTGGGCTATTTTTTGTAATGGAAACTCTTTTGTATGGACCGGAGATTTTTTTCAATTGCTTTGTTTGATTGCATATGTGTAATGTTTTGTGAAAGTGGTGCCTGAAAGGTTGTCTGGAAGTTTGCTTAGTGTTATAAAAGAGCATATTATTCTGGATACGACTATAATTTCTGACTGCTGGAAGGAATGTGGAGTGCAACTAAACGTAGTTTAACCAGGAGGAAAACGAAGGGACCGCTTGCACTACTACTTGGTCGAATATGTGCGGTGCAAGAAGGAGCCGGGGGGGGGAACATATTTATGGCTTTCTTGGATGCTATTATATGTATTTATTCGCCATTAACAGCGGATGAGCCGAAACCACCAAATATTTAATTGGATTGCTTACATGGAGAAGATGCTGGTGGGAGGCGTGAACGTATGCACATGAAAAAAAGGTACGTTAAAAAATTGTTTTATTTATTTATTGGTGTCTGTGTGTTAATTTTTGTTAAAAGATTTTTATTATACGAATTATGTATTTTTGGTTATTTATTACTCTTTTCTTGTGTATGTTTGTTTATTTGTTCATGTCTGTGTGTTAGACAGCAGCAAATTTTTTCTGGTTAACATGATAGGTTTAACTTTGTTTTAGCTTCAAGATTTTGTTTAGGTGAAAATAGATCAATATGGACAAAGTTAAAGCAGTGCGCAATGCCTAGATTGTGCAATTCTAGGATTTTTTTTAAGTTAAAATAGGTCGATGTGCATATGGGCACTGAGTTTGTTTAAGTGTTTGGTTTCTTGTTTTGGTTTTGTGTAAGAGGTGGAAGGATTGGCACCATCTTGAAATTGATGCCGATCCTTCGTGGCGCTGATCTTGGCATCAAAAAAGAAACAATTTGCCAAGGGGTACCATAGAGTAAATTTTAACCTTTTATTTATCTAACATAAGTAAAAGGGTTAAAATTTACCTTTAATTTAATATCTTTTATTTATCTAATATTCTGTGTTGTTATTTATTATAATTAAAAACCCAAATTTACTCTGATGTTCTTTAAAAATTCTAGAACTTAAAAATGTATTCTGTGATGAGAATTCAAGAAACACTAGGTTAGAATATGATATTCTTTTCAACAGTCATGCAATTCTTTAGCACAACATTCATACTTAGATTATGGCCTCAATTTGACATGGTATTCTTAAAGTATCAAAACTTTACAGCTTAAAAACTGTTGTACTAGAGGTTATATATTACAGAGTTAGTATTTAATTTTTAAACTGCATGTCTTTGAATTAATTATGCTATAATTGTGGATCTACTTTAATTTCATTATAAAAATAAAATCTTAAAAGTATAATAAAATCACAAGCACAGAAAATTAACATTATACTTTTTTCCATTTTAAAAAAGTAAATTCAATTTATAATCAACAACAATGCCTGACTAAAACATTAGTAGCAATGCATTTCAGCATCTCATTTTACTACTCTTTTTTAATTAAATGTACAGCAATCTTACTTTGGACAAACCAAATAGGCCTATTTAGTTAAATTACTCGATTGATTTTAGTTTCTTATATCATAACTTCAGTAACTTTTTGCAACATGCAGTTTCTTCACCGCTCTTTATATCAAGATTAAGCTATATAAACAGCTACATTTTCACTGCCAATTTTTTTTCCTGTTCATTTACATGTTCAAGTAAGTGTTACTTTGCTTTACGAATTAATTGTTCAAGCTGTCTAGATCATAATTTTTTTCTTTGGTAACCTTTTGCAACCTGTAGTTTTTTCACTGCTCTTTATATTGAGATTAGGCCACATAAATAACTACATTTTCAATGACTATTTTTTTCTTTTCATTCACATGTTCAAGTAAATGTTACTTTAGTAATTAATTGTTCAAGCCATGCAGATCATAATTTTTCTGCCCCCCTCATTTAAATACATATGGCACATGCATAAATTTCATGCATTTAAAACATAATTGCATCATTTGAAATTTTATACTGTACTTAGAATAACTAATAATCATCTAAAGAAATTAAGAATTCAAAGCTTACTAAAGTAACCTTACATTTAAAACCAAAAATGTTTAATCACACATAAAAAAAGTAGAGCAAATATTAAGATAAATTAAGAGCTAGATCTCTTATATTAAACAGCCCAGCTGTGAACACAAATGCTTAGTAATTTTAAATTATTAGTCAGATCTTAAACTTTTCTAGAAGAAATTAATATTTCACTACTCATTTACACAAACTGGCATACTGGCTTCAATCTTGAAACAGATGAATAAGACCTCAGAATAATAAAACAGTCTTTATGTCTATTGCAAGTTTTTCTATTTGATATCATGCCCAGTTTCACAGTACATTTGACATCTAAACATATTAATAATTCAATGAACAACTAAGCTAGTATTTTCCAAAATCTGCACCCAGGTTGCTGCCTATATCACCTATGCTTTGAGTCAGCGCAGCTTACTTTTCCTGACAAATGTCACAAATCTTGTAAAAAAGAGTCATTAAAAAAGCATGTATTGTCTTTTAAAAAAATAGGAATAAAAAAACTTTTTTTTAAATAAAATAAATGAAAATTTGCAATTTTAGGCAACCAGTAATCTGATTTAAGAAAATATATATGCATGTATGTATGTATGTACTACACATTAAGGGAAAATGGCAGCACTTAACAGCCACCAAAGTTTGGACAGACATTCTTATACCAAACATGCTCACCTACTTTGAACTTTGAATCTGTTTATCTACTTTATGTTTTGTAGAAACTTAACGAAATTTTGATTGACACCCTCACCAATTTAAAAGTAACTGATGCCACTTCTTGTAATTTAAAAGAAATGCGTTGCACCCTTGTAAAATGTAAGAAACTACTTATATTTAAAATTTAATCAACAAATTTAGGAATTTAAAAAACGTGTTGCCAGTACTCAAAATAAAATATTTTTATTTTTCCACATGCCAGTGTGCTGTCTTTCAGCAATTCTTCAGTTTTTTCATATCTGTTATTTATTATTAATTACTAGCAGATCTTAAGAAATTACACATTAAAAGCACTATATAGTTTTTCTTTTTTATAATAACCAGCTGGCCATACTAAGTGGTTCAGATAAAAAATAAGGTGATATAAAAGAGTACTAAATTTCATGAAAATTTTAGTTTCCCATTTACAGATTATCATAAGAGGTCACATATTACTTCAAATTTTCTGCAGGTAGTAAGTAGATCATGAAATATTTACTAGAAGCCAAAATTTCATAGAGTGCACATTAATGTGAGATAATACTCCACTACTGCTGTCATCAAATTTAATATCTGTTATAAAAATTCAATACTTATTTACCACACTCCTTTTTGCAAATAAAATAAATAAATAATTAAAAGAAATCTACTGAAATTTTACCGTAATAAATTGTGTTACAAACTATTTCCATATTTAATTCTCCTAATTAAGATCTAAATGATCATAACTTTATTATCATATAAAAATGTTTTTTCCCTCCCATTGTGCATCTTCAAAGAGGTTATAATGCATGCACCACGACATATAACCAAACAATATCACGGTCACAAAAATAGGAATAGATATTTTGTGATATTGATACCAATGAGAAAAAATGGTTAAAAATTGTTCAAATTTTAATTGATCAATTACCACAATTTAATGCTATTTTATACTTTTATATCAATATTTCATAACACTTCTCATTAAATAATCACAGACTACATTTTATACTTAATGAGAGGTATGTTTTGGTACTTAATAATATATCTCTTCCTTCTAAATTATACTATGCGGAATCTCCAGAATTTTGTGCCCCCTAAATTTTACCTCTTGGCATATGGCCACACTATCTGTGATGCCAACCTTTTTCACCACTTCAATGAATAAATTTCAAAAATTGAAAATTTTATACCAGTATGTTCCCTTCTGACTTAATACAGTTATTCAGAGACTAGAGTAGCAAAATAGAAACCTCTGCATCTGAATGCTTTACTATTTAGGGTTCAATAAAACAAAAAAATTACAAAAATCTGAAGTGAAATAATCTCAGTTAATATTACTTTCTTAATTTTGTAGGAATATTTTTACAGATAAAATAATGTAGTCTAGCATATATTTTGCATTTATAATTGTAGTAATTTCATGCACTTCATTTTTACTCTTACACATTTGCACAATATAGCCAGTTTATAATGTTCATTCACAATTTCCAAGATCATTGTTTTTGCGTTTTGTATAACATTTTCTTTCAATGGCAAACAATAAATTCATGATGAAAGTTATTAACAAGAAAATCTGTTAGATCTGAGAAAAATTTAATTTGCTTCTCTTTATTTGCAAGCTAGCAAATTCAACTCAGTAATAAAAGCATGTGAATGAAATATTCATCAGCTGATCATGTATCAACAAATGATTCAAGAGGAAACGTTAATATATATAAATGCATACCTGTACAGAGCCTCTTTTTCGGATCCATTGTACACATTGAAGGTGAAACCGGCAGATTCGCGAGAGTTATTGAATCCGATTTTGCATTCTGTTTGCCAGGCGACATCGCCCAGTTCGTTGGCAATGAACTCGTTGTTATTGTTACCAGTCGCGTTCTCAGCCCCGAGCATGGGGCTGAAAGTACCCTGCGTCCGAAAATCCCCCTGCGAGTCCCACTTCTCGTAGGTGGACATAATAAACTAAAAGCACGATCACAGATATATGAAGCCGTTAAAAGCAATGGAACCTTCCATTTGGTTTAAAATACACACCATAACAGGCTATCTCCCCTCAGAGGAGTAGGAGAAGTCTTGTAGTATTCGCCGCGATAAGCCACGGCGGTGCCGCCATGTGCGGCGTCCGTCGCTAATGTGTACAGCCAACAAAAATGGCAGCGTAGTAGCGAGCGAACCGGCTACTTTTAGGGCTACCACATTGTAACGAATTGACGATGTCGCCAACAAAGAGAGAGCCAAATGACGCTTGGCGATCACCACAGCTCTAGAACACTGTGAAAGTTTCGCATTAATAGAAAATTTATTTTTAGAACTAAGAGGTGAGAATTGTTTTCGCTGCGCTCGTCGCGGCAAGCTTGTGAATAGAGGAGAGGAGTACTGTGTAAAACTTGAAAAGGCAAACAAAAGTTTAGAAAGTAACTCATAATGGGACGTCTAAATTCATTTACTTATTTCAACTTGTGTACTTCTTAACACTTTGAATTGATAATATTTTTAGATGCTCATGATACTGTAAATTATTTTTTGTTTCATTTTTTATATTACAGAATATATTTACAAAAGATATTATTCACCCAAAAAGCTTCAATACCTTTGAAATTATTACCTCTAGTTCAAGCAATTTAATGAACATTATGCTAAAAATGAAGAAATTAATGCTATATTATTCAAGTTAATTGGTACGTAAACGTATGTCATATAACTCTGCTCGAGTTTTCGATCTTTCGTTTTTGAATTATTAAGATGCTTGACACTAGAAAGAGATCTTAGGAAAAGACGCGGATTTCTGGTTTAAAAAATCTGATGTAGACAAGTCATGACTTCCTTGTACGGCCTAGTAAATTAATTATAAACAATTTTTTGCTGCACTTCATTTAAATTTATTTCTTCGAATTATTATAACTTAATTAGCCGATCCCTCGAGGTAAATTGAAAATAACATCAAAAATTGCAAATTTTGAAATTAAATATCCGAGTCAATTTTTGTCGAAAGGGAGTCAAACTTCTTATAATTTTACTTTTTTTTTATAACGAATATAAAACTTTCCCAGGTATAGGTACAGGAACCGAGAGATTGCATTTAAAATTAGATTTAAAAAAAAAAATTTTTTTTAATTATTTATTTTTTTATTTCACACTGCTTCTTTTGGTAATGCGACTAGAATTGGAAAAAAAAAAGAGAGAGAGAGAGAGAAGAGGTGTATAACTAGATATTATTACAGTGCCATATACAAAATTTCAACATTCTAAGCATAATCGTTTTTGAAGTATGTGAAATAAAAACGCACGTACAGACGTCACGAAAAAGTCCGTTTTGAATCTGTTTTAAAATCTATTTTACAAACCGTTTTGGAAAAAAAAGCCTTTTTATGGTACCCGAAATAATTTGCGATTACAACATTTCCGTTACTTCGTACAATGAAGTAAAAATGCTAGCTAACCCCCCCCCCAAAAAAAATTCAATTTCAAAAATCACTGCATTGCAAATAAGAACTAAAGGAAAATGAAAAATTTCACTCGACAATCAAAAATAAAGATATTGCATTGACTGTCAATATTGCTTGATTCTACAAAATTTCCAAATCCGTGACATGATATTAGGTACGTGCAAACCAAGATACTTTTAGTCAACCTTAACCTTTATCGTGGCATGCCAGCATTTGGTTTTGGCATTCGTTTCACACTTTTATTTTCATTTGCTTTTGGCAAAGTCTGGTTTCGAACAAAGCATGCTCATTCTGACACCATTCTTTTCCGCAACCGTCTGTCAGAAGTACAACTTCTCCCGCGCTTCATATGTCGAAGTCGCTTTCTTCTTAATTGCTTTCAAATAGATTTCAAACAATTCCACCATTCAAAGACCTCCTTTAAAGCTTTTAACATTAACCTTTTTGACATTATTATGAAAACAGAATGCTATACGTTATTTATATACCTTAACTGATATGTTACATTACTGCTAGATTGACTTTCGAATGCAAAATTACGTTTTAAAGCTATTGCTGCAAATATAAGGCAGAAAGAATTATTTAAATATCATATATACTTGCACAGTTCTTCACGCAAATTCGCCCGCAAGCATTTTTAGACAAAGAAATTCTTGATCTAAAAGAACGATGAGTTCCTTCAACCCTTCATAATTTTAACTGAGCTTATTCATATTCCGCTAAAATTATGGAAAGGAATGAAAAGAACTATAAAAAACAACACCCTGAAAAGACTGTCTCTAAGATGTGTTGATAAAAAAGTTTTCGAAAGACAAAACAGTGGCATCGGTACAATGTCACCATCGTGGTCTTTCTCCTTATAGTCCACTTTTAGCACTAAATACAGATGGCTATCACGGACATTCAAAATGTATTCCACAATTTTCTACTTTCTTAGTTCTTTTCTTAAATGTATTGCTTGGTCTCAGTGGGTTCTCAACTTTTCTTGGCCCTTGCACCATCGCTAGAAGATCCTCCCTCCTCCTTTCCCAAACTCGAAATATACATATATACATGTAATGAAGCAAACTTAGCTGTAATGGTATTGCAGAAGTATTGATGGCGCAGAATGTTCATCCTTAATAAAGAACAACTTGGCAGCCGAGAGAGATAAAATATTCGTCTTTATTTTAAAAAGCATGTTGCAGGCACAAGCAACTTGACACACTACTCGAGCCTATTTCGAAACGTTTGTATTTTTTCTGCTTTGAAATAAGAAGGCGAGTAGCAAGCAGTAGTCTATCTAGGCCGAAGTGCAGAAAGGAATGCTAAGTTTATCATTGGCTGTCTAAGTTTTAGTTCTATTTACGTAACCAATGTTATGCAAGAGTCATATGACATCGATTAGTCTCGAAATGATGCAGTGCAGAAGAGATGGAGAGGAGAAATACCAAACTAAACTAAGCATTAAGGGTCTACTGCTAATTTAAATTCTCATATATTTTTTATTTTACATACATTTATTTAGGTATAGATTATTTCTGAATGTGTTTTATAAGTTATACAACAAAAAGTACAGAAAATATTAATAAACACCAAAAACGAGAGCTGATTTAATCCCCCCCTGAAACTATATAATTCCCGTCAGAAGTAAACCCCCTTTAGATCTTTAGAAGTAAGACTCACTAAATTTAAATTACGTAGTTTAGCTTGCCTGTTGTCCAAAGGAATAGATAGCAACGAATAATGTGGAAATAATAAAGGAGTAATATTTAAGGATAATAATTAGCAATGATAATAGTAGGCACACTCATACAGGCAGTTTAATGCTGTAAGATCTTTCACCACTCCCTTTAGAAACAGTATGCGTTCCGAATTTTAAACTTAATTAAACTTAAACTACAATTAATTTATTAACTTATTTTCCAATTTTCAAGCAGTAAATTTCGAGAAAAGAAGGCAAAAATTACGCAGGGGCATTCGATATCCTGAGATAGAAAACTGTAGTATAATCATTCGGGATTTAAAAATATTTCATAAGTTCACATCATAGAATATCAGACCTATTAGCAACGTTTTTTAGTTACTTCTCAAGCAAAAAAAATAAATGAAGCCACTTTGTGTTGTTATTTTTAAGAAGGAGGTTATTATGATAAACTTCTAAGAAAATACATCGAAGATACTTTTTACTCTTGAAAATGTTAGGGCTACGCGAAGGTTTTTAATGATACTTAAGTCCAAATGTTTTTAATTTCTTGACCATCTAGTTGCGATTTACTGTGAGCCTAGTGCGTATAGTAGTTACTTAGGAAAAAAGAAAGGATAATCTCAGAAGAAAACAATGCAGTGAAGAAGTAACATAAAAAATACATAATTATTAACAATTGATTAATAATTATAAATAAATTCATAAATACAAGTAATACTATATGTAATGATTAGGATTCCTCTATACGAGCGAGCAGCTTGGGCCCCGCATAAACCCCATTTACGGAAGGTAACAGATGCCGAACAAGGCTATCTTAAAGCCGCTGCAGAAGACGTCTTTAGAGGCGTTTGATATCACATTGGCACCAAGGAAACATCTTACTGAAATTCACATGCTTCTCAGGCGTTCAAGACTCAGCGCAGGATTAAGGGCGCGAAATAAGAGCAACCGCTCGACGTTCTAGACCTTAAACAGGTAGTTAAATGTGTCAACAATTAATTTATTAAATTGTTTTCCTGGATGTAAGATTAAATTAAAGGACACTAAAGACGTCTTCTGCCCAAGGCGTTTCATCTGTCACTAACACAGACCACACGCAATTCGATGAAGCGGCAAATAATAGTAAAATTTTATAATTTTCTTACTCGTAATGTAAAACTACTTCACAAACTGAACGACTTTAATAATAAAGGGATGAAAAAATTAACAACAAAATTCGACTACCGATTAGCTGCTTAATTTTGATGCATCGCTTCTCGCGCGGATCGTCAAAGCAGCTTTGAACATATTCATTAGGTCAATATCAGAGTGTCGATAAATTATCTGCGAAGTGCAAACACGAAAGAAGCATCAGGGAACCAGCTTATTCTAATTAATATTTCGATATATTTGATGTCCCGATAGGCCGTAGCACATTTAAAACGGTTTAAGATAAACCTAAAATGCTTTCCAGAGATAAGCAAACAGAACTCAGAAAATGTATTGGAACTCAGAAAATCTGAGAACAAAACTCGGAACTGAGAACAAAACTCAGAAAATGTATTGGAAATCGGTTACACAATAGTTAACTTTCGGAAAGTGCACAGTTGATGTTTCACGTTTACTTTTTTTTTTTTTTAAAGTCTAATGGTTTCTACAGAGTCTAATGGTTACGTTTCATCTTCCGTTTCTGATTGCTTCTACGGCATTTACATGTATGGATATGAATGAAGTGCAAAGCACGGTCACTGAGGAAAGTTTCAGAACAATTGACTAATTAGTGAATATTAACGAAGCGTTAAAAAATTTTTAACCGATTTGCTCACTAAAATATTCAAGAAGTTTAGTGAATTTCAGGGCAATCCTTCGTTTTTTCAAGGCCAGACTTTACCTCTTTTGCAAAACCCATCAGATTACCTATTCAATTCTAGTTGTTAGAAGAATTTAATAAAGCAAAAATATATATATTAATAAATAAATCTTAAAAAAACTTGTTTTCAGTCATTTCTTATTACTTTTTTTTCATTGAATTCAGACATGGAGAGATGATAGGAAACCTTTCTAGCTTTCTTTGAGAATCATTTCTTTGGCTTTTAGACCCAGCTTTTTCTTTTCGGACATTTTAAACACCTTCTATAACCGGTTACATGGCCTTTTAAAACATGTATACACGAAGGCATGTCCACATTATCTGATGTGCGAGTCCTGTGACCTTCAGCACTCTTGAGAAAGCGTGAAGGATTGCAGCAGCTGGCTTGGCTGTGTCCGAACCTCCGGTAATTAGAACTGGATTTGGAAAGATCTAGGTCTGTAGTTCTTTACAGCAACAAACACTTACATGAAGAGTGTTTCCTTTCTACTTCAGTTACATTTCTTTCAGAAGCTTTTAAAACGAGCCTTGACTGTTTTTTCAGGTCTTCAGCTGGAAGGTACTGAAAGAAGACTCCAGTTTTTCTCAAATACCGACAAACTTCTTTGAAATCGTCTGACGTTTTTCTAGGAAAATTTTCTGGATACACGCATTTGACACTGTCACTTTTCACTCTGTCACCATCACATCTCAAAAACGTATTCCTTAAAAATCTGCAGTTCACTCCTCTCTGGAATAATATACGAGCTTCAGTTCTACATATACTGAGTTGAGCGTTTGTTCTCACTTGACATGTTTACCCATCATTGCTATTATCAACAACATCCCCCAGAGAATATTTAAGTAACAAATCAGCAATAGCAGATTTGTTACAAAGCAACAGCTGTAATATGGATTCACTACTTTTCCTTTTACACGTCTGTTTGAGAAACTGTCAGTCGGTATTTCTGTCATTAGAGGTCAACGGTTTAACTTTTAACCTAGGGAAGGGCAAATTTCATATTAATTTGGTAAGGATTGGTTTATTAACAATCCTCATTAACTCCACCGATATTTCTTTTCATAAGATTTTTAGTATTTTCATATAAAATTCATTTCTGCAATGGTAAATCGGCAGGGTCGGATCCCTGGTGATCAGACTGGCTGCAAGGGTGCTCTTGACTTCCCTATCAGCAACATGAATACCTATGAATACTTTAGTTTCCCTTAAAATATTCTGCATAAAGATTAAACCCTCCATAAAACGATAACCCCATCAGTGGTGATGTAATGGGCACATGGCAGTTTCGCACAAGCAGCATTTGCGTACATCATCTTTGCGGGAACATGAAATTTTCTAACAGACGTAAACAATCAATCAATTATGATTCAATGGCATGATTTAAGTAGAATCGTCGGACTTCCGGGGTAGGGGGTCGACGCAGGTTAAATCAATGAAGTACTGGCTAGGATCTGTACTTAGGCAATCTCAACCACTGGGGTGACCCGGGGGATTCTTAGGCAGTTTCGACCACGGGAAGATCAGTTTTCACAGGATTAGAACCATCGTTTATTCGGTGGTAGGTTCAGGCTCGGCAGGGACAATATGATACTCTCTTGCCTGCCCCTTGATTGTGGGAACGCTACATGTTAGGTTTCGAAGTTGTCCTTGGGAATTTGGCTCCTCTTGGTCAACATTTGGGGACGGACTATGTTTTACTAAGTTCTTTTCTTTGCTGGTGGATGCGTGACCGTCTACCTCTGACTTGTGTGCAAAAACCCACACTATGTGAATCATATAAGTCTCCCTGGGTTGGCCGGAGGATTATGCCTCCTTAGATCGTATTTAGAGGAAAGGCGATTAACCGTATACGGCAATTCTAAGCTGAGTATGGGTGCTCCTTCCTTCTGGTGAGTTGTGTGTAGTGTATTATTAGTTGTTTTTTAAACGAGTTCTTTTTTGAATAATTATGTAAAATGACTTTCACACCTTACTGAAACATCTAAAAGTAAACCACCGAGATCAACTCTCGGTACCGGCAGTTTCGTGTTAGTGCAAATTCTAAAGAGACAACATGGAGATGTAAAACTGAAAGAAGTAGAGTGGATGGCAACCCAAGATGAAATAGTTTTGGAAGTTATAGAATATATATGTAAGTATTCGGGGAATATTTTGTTATTTTAAAGGCATCTGACTCTTTAAAGTATTTCTTATTCTTTACACGTTAACACATATATAATATAAACCTTTTGTTGAAATCTATGTTTATGAAGTGCAGTAGCTTAAACTTTTATACAGCAATTTAATAATCCAAGTTGTTGTTCCAAGTTATCAAAAGATAATCAAGAAGACGTGGTTTCTGAGCTCAACTGCAACTTAAATATACAAACTACTATTACCCATCCAGTAATGAATGTTTCTTGTGCACAAATGTCCCCGCTTTCCGATTTGTAGTGTAAGTACCACTAAACACTATCAGCCTTGAACAGGAGGTATTCATAGTTGATAGCCTTCGCATTGTGCCACGTCCGATTAAAAACTATTTCGTCTGATGACAAATTCAATCGACAGAACCATTGTACATGCAATAGAAGAGTTTCCAATTTTGTCATCCTGATAATCGGAATGCTTCAGATTATCGTCTAATATATCCGAAACTATACATGTTATTTGAATGCTAACGTATCACACGTTAACATTCAAATGATAACTTCGGCGATCCACTGTGGATGGAAGTACGCATTTTTACAGTATGATGTTTGAGAATGAGCGTGTATGCTTGTACGACCAGAATACTGTAAATATAATAAGCAATAATATTTGGATATAAAATATTTAAGATGATTATATTTAAGAACACAGAATATTTAAGATGTCATAATCTCAAACACTGCTTATTAAATTTTAATTCAACTCATTAACTGAAAAATTTCATTTTGTTGAAGAATAATTGCTATTCCTGATTAGCTTACTGCACGATTCTTAGAAAGTTTAATAACAGATATTAGTCACTATTAATTATTAATGTGAAAAAATTAGCATGTTTTTAAAATTAAAAGGAAGAAAAAATAATATTCTTTTTTCATACAGGATAATGGCCAAAATGTTTAACTACGAATTTGAGTTTTACAACTGAAAGCAAAATTTCGTGAAATTATAAGTTGACGCTTTAGATTTTATTACGCATTTACATAACTGATATTCGCGATAAACATATATGTCCAGCTAATTGTATATTTTCAGTTATAGTAATAGATTTAGCAAGAAATGTACGATATGTTATTGAGAAATATAAATTCTTCATATCCGAGGCGGGAAAGTCAGCCGTAAAACAAAATATGTTACGTAAGTGGTCATCATAAACATAAAAATCTCTTATTTCAGTGGCGGAAGTTGATAGATTTGAAATACGTGCATTACTGGAAAGGCAGGACTTTTTCCTTGTTCACACAGACAAAAACTACTACCTTATCACTTGATAATTTCTTTTCGTTTATTTTCTTAATTCCTTCTCAGCACTTTTCCTTGAAACAACTGAATTTGCTTTTGTTAATTGCCAGGCAGAGCTTCCCCTTTTGTTCCAGAAAAGTACGAGACATTACAAGTAATAAATTCTATTTTTAACTATAATTCAACGACTGGGTGTTTAAAATTAAAAGTTGACCACTTCTGAATTCGAAATTAGAGCCAGGCAAGAGTGAAGCACTTAGCTGCGGGCAAAAACGAGTGGGGCGTAAAATCAAAATATAATAAATCAAATGTAGGAAATTGATACGAAAGTAGTATTTAGGGCGTGAAATTCAGAATTCTGTATGTCTTGTCTCTGCTCAAAATCGCAACATTTCTTTAGTTCGACAAAAAGCAGATATCAAAATCTGTGAATTTATCAATTGACATTTTACATTAAAAGTATAATTAGTGAGAAAATGTGGTTCCTTCCCTAGAGAAAATAAAATCACTAGTCCTAAAAAGAAATAAATTTTATGAAATCCCGCGTATTAGAGCTAATTCGCACTCGGACATTCACGTATAATTAGATAATGCAGATGGCTTGCGGAGAGCCTTGTACACAGTAAAACGTGAAACAGAACTCCTAAGAGGTTATTTTTAAAAGACAGTCAAACCATGAAACAGAATTTTATCAAATTAAAAATTATATTTAGATGGATTTTCCATTCTTCCATGGTAAACGTCTGCTATGTCAGAGTGTCTCAAACTATGAGAAATGCACCATTAATAGTGCATTACATTATTTTTGATGGTACAATTCTTCCACAAAAGATTTAGGGTACAATTCTTCCACAAAAGATTTAGATGAATGTTAAATGGCTTCCTTTATATACTTTTTATTCTTACTTATGTGGTACAAAATTTTAAAAAGTTTGAGGACCTCCATGCTGAGTTTTTATTTGTGAGTCACAGTGACTTCTTTGGAATGATATGCAGAATACTGTATAAAGTTAAGCAGAGGAACTGATACTGAGAAATTACTATTCATGTTTCCTATCAAATCAATCATCGAAATCTGTTGACCCACAAACAATATACCTACACTACAAAAGCAGAAACAAAATATGATACATGATATACATCTTCCGGTGCCATGCAGCTCATTAATAATCTTTCGCCTTCATCACATTCATTTCCTTCCGCCGCTTTCCTCTTATTGGCTAAAAGTGTCTCTTGAGCACACCCGAAATAAAAGGTTTCAGCAAGACCCAATGCTTTCAGTAAAACCTTCTGCTTCCATATATCAGAGATCAGCCTTCAAACATGAAATGTTATTGTCATTTTTCACATAATCAGACACTAGCAATTTAATGCACTCGATGGAAATGCATCAGACAACTAAATGACCAATACTCATTGGCCATTTAGCAGTCTGATCACCAAAATCGTTGCCCAGACAACAACCACAGCTGGCGACTGAATTACAGCCGTGTGAAAGAAAGCTCCGTTCCAGTCTCGACGGAGACCACCCAAAAGATGAATCCGAGGGTCTACCCTCCCCTCTTGTCCTACTACCATACTTCTTTAAGGGCTTTTAGGGCTTGCTATAATTTTAAGTGCTCTAATGCCGTAAAGATACTATAATGTTACAAACTTCCAAGCCTTCTGGGGGATTCGAGCGCGGAGCCAACGATACGTCAGCCGCCAATCAGCGGCGGAGCGGTAAAGTCGTTGAACAATGGTAGTCCGGTGTGGGGTTGGAATTCGAGTGAACGGGCTAGCTGCATGGATGCTATCGTTGTTTTCCCCATGTCTAACAAGTATACGAGCCAGTTTCCCTTAGAGAGTCCTTCAAGAAGCATCCCTTCCCTTAGGCAGATAGCTCTCAAGTGCTTTGCCATAATCAAACAAACCAAAATACGGTATGTCAACCAGCATCGTTAACTATTATGACGATCAAGGCGGGCGCACTTGCGCGAATTTTCCTGTCTTTGTGAAATAGAAATTGTCATTTCACTTGTGGAAAGCATCTTAATGATCAGGTGATCAAATTTTTGAAAAAATACACTGCTCTGTCTTAAATAATTAAATTTCCTTTTAATAAATAAGCGCAAAATCTCCACGCGGCGTCCATTTAACGCGAAATATTACTGCAGCAATTCCTTTATCCCAATACTGTATTGGCATTTTGAATAGCTCGTTTCAAAGCCGTACAGTAAAGCCCCATTCATGCGAACTCGCTTAATGTGAACACTCGGTTAATATGAAAAAATTTCGGTCCCAACAGTAATGCATGTAATCTTATAGAAGTTTTATCGGTTAACGCGAATTTCAGTTAGCATGGATTACGAATTGCTTTTTAGTCTGGAGATTCATTAGATTTTATCATTTAATACGAACTTAAAAAAAAATTTCATACTTTTGTCCCGTTGTTTCTCTGTGAGAAATGTTCCGTCCATTTTAATTGAAAATCTCACAGAATACACTGTGTTCTTTAAAAGATAGCCAGCTTCAGTAACACTGCTCGACAGTTCCAGTTAAAATTTATATGAATTTCATTTGCAATAAAATATTTACGTAGATTTACTAGATTGCAGTTTAGTTACATATGAATTTTCAACGCGCAACAACTTGTCTTTATTCTCCGAAAGTACTAATGGCGCTGTTCGCCAGACTTGTTAGATACACTCTGGTAGTTTTCAGGATGCGACAACTACCGTTAAATTGCAAGCAGTGACCCCCGTACGTATATTAACCAACTTCTTAACTCAGTTGAGTTACTAGGTTTATTTGAGTTTAGGCCTTGACCAGTGCATCAGACCGAAATCGGTATTTTCCAACCACAAAACGTTGCATTACATTTGCATCTGAGCATCGGATTCTGATTTCCCGTTTGCCGTTGATTACCACACTCTTTATGTTCAAAAACAGCAATATGAGAGATGATGTGAATCATAGTCAAGATGAGTAAGACAAGCATAGATTTGCAAGCAACACTAAAAATCATAGAAGAAATGGACCGTGATGTATTGAAGAAAAGTACAATTACCGAAAAGTACGGATTTCCCAAATTTACCTTACCCACAATACTTTTTTTTTTTCCCCAATGGCGGGCACTTGCCTATAACAGCGCTGGCTACTAATAAGGCCAAAGGTGGTGACCATTTTATTTTGGAGGCACCTAATAGGCGGTCCTAGTTACCTCCTATGAAAGAACAGACAATTTTACATCCATGCCTTATCCTGGATTCGAACCCTTTGGTATCGCAGTCAGGCTTCCCTAACCACTATACCGTCTGGGCGGCACAATACTTAAAGATCGCGAAAAATAATTTAATGCTGCTGCATCGGGTTTCAGGAACAAATCTAAGCGGTTTCTCAGTGCTTAGATGCCGAAGTACGAAGCTGTCGAAACTTCACTTCTAGAGAATAGTTATATCATTTGAATGTATTTTTAAGTGGGCCTATAATTCGATCAAATGCAAATGACAGTGGAAAAAATTTAGACATTCAAATTTCACAGTTGTTTCGCTAGTTGGCTGTATCGCTTTCAAAAGATTTCCTCATTAGTGATTTGTGTTGAAGAAGAAGAAGAAACAAACAACTGGTTGCATGAATGTGACCAAATGAGAGCACAGTACGCTTCATGTGATGTCTACAATATGGAAGAAATTGGACTTTTTTGCAGTCATTTCCTAAGTCGAAATAAAAGGAGACGAGTGCAATACAACCACGAAGTAAACAGTGCTGTGCTTGTACGTAATGCAGATGGCAGTGATGAACGCTATCCTTGAGTGATCGGTAAATCCGAGAAACAACATTGTTTTAAAAACATAAATAATACTTTACCTTGGTCTGTTCTCACCATAAGAAACCTTGAATCGACAGCTCATCACTTCGTAATCCGCTTCTTTGTTTTAACTGTCGAATGGTGGCTCAGAACAAGCATCCTTTTATGAAACTAGGCAGGTGTACAGTTCATAATATGCTCTGAACTTAATCAATGTAAAGGTTCACTTTCTCCCCCAAATGCAACAAGCCGTCTTCAGCCTTTGGATCAAGGCATTATTGCAGTTATGAAAAGATTTTATCGCAATCGACTTGGACAGCTGCAATTCACGCTGCCGAAAAGGAGGCAGAAATGCAAATTTGCAATGTGCTCTACGCAATAAAATCTATCGCCGCATCCTGGAAATCCGTGTCATCACAACACATATAGAACTGTTTCAGCAGAGCCTGCAAACATATTATAATCCCGTTCACGAGTTACATGATGAAAACGATACCATTTCAGCTGACGAATGTCTATAATAGTCTACAAGTCTTTTCAAATCCTGGTGTTAGTTTAGAGGAATTTGTTACTGTAGCTTATATTGTTGCCTTATGTGCTGCAGTGAAATCTGATGTACAAACAGTTATGCCTGAGGTGCAAAAAATGTCATCAGCAGAAAGTGAGGGAGACAATATAATTTTGCTCCCCCCCCCCCACAATGGACACTGTAGAACGTTTCGCTGCAACATTCGAATCGACTGCTGGTTTTACGGAAACCATGAGTACAGTTAGCTGTGAAGTTACCAGGTATTTTTGCTTTCGTCTGCGACAGCTTAATATACTGGAATGTTTCCTCCAACAATGATCTGGGAGTTCATTTTTTCAAGTTACAGTTTTCAGTTCCAGTAATTAATATAGTACCGTTATGTTTTTTATGACGGCATACAGAGTACATTGTAGTACTTATGTATACTGTAAATGAAAAATGTATGTGTAGAAAAAATTATTCCAAAAATAAAATTTGAGTTCCCAGTTAACACGAATTTTTTAACACCAACATGTGACTTTTCGATCTCTTGAGGTTAGTCTTAACGGGCGTTTACTGTATATGATTTTATCTTCTCTGTCCTCAATTTCTGATGATTACTTCTTAACTATTACGCCTATCGTAACTGTTAAACATAAAAAACGGTTCCCAAAGAACAGAAATTTGAATACGGAGGTCAAATTAAAAACCTTTTCACCAAAGACATGACTTAGCTGAATTGCATTCCACGCATTAGATAAGAGAAATAAAACTTTAATAAACTGTCGCTTGTGTTAAAACTTAACTGACACCCTCCAAAATCCCCCCACTCATTTCGATTGCACGCCTCAAATTATGTCTTTACCAAAATTTCTAAAAGTTGTACTAGTAGTTTTGCATTTATCTGAGTTTCAAGTCTGGCTATTAGTTTTTAACTTAAAAATATAATTTCACTTGGCAAATTTCTAATTTACGTTAATTCTGAATTTTTTTAAACCTTTAGAGAACGGCCACATGACGACTATTTATTGGAACTTCAAAGCTCCGCTTATTAATTTCGTATTTTATTCTCAATATATTTATGACTTATATTTTAACCTGCATATTAAAAAAAACTAAATTTAATATTTACAGCTCTTTTTTTTATGGAATACCACTTCTTTTAAAATTTCGTTCATTTCTGAATAAAGCCTAACATTCAGCATCGTCTATCATAACATGATATGAATGATGATGAAAAATTCGAATCAAATATCTGATAAAAGCATTCCAAAAGAGAGTAACCAGAGAAATATATTACGTTAAATCAATTTTAAGCAATGGAGAATAAGTATTGCAGTTCATCGATCAACTTCTTTAACATTTATGTTTGAAATTTTGCTGAAATAATAATTACCGACGGTCTTTATTTATGTATTTCTTAAAATAGCGTTAACTCATGTTCTATAATAAAAGCAAGCAACAAATATATTACGAAGAATTCTGAAGAAGATGACTTTGAAATCCTCTCCTACCTCTGAATGCGACACATATTCCTAAGAAATTAATAGTATTAAAATTATCACTAAGTATCACTATTTTCTCAAATTTCAAGGCGTAAAATTACCCCTACTATTACCACAAATTTCAAGG
The DNA here is from genome assembly GCA_000611955.2 of Stegodyphus mimosarum. Classification (NCBI taxonomy): domain Eukaryota; kingdom Metazoa; phylum Arthropoda; class Arachnida; order Araneae; family Eresidae; genus Stegodyphus; species Stegodyphus mimosarum. The sequence continues at coordinate 402,190 of KK121323.1, forward strand.
AGTAAGTATAATTTATTAAAGTACGATACAATTATGTGAGTATAATAATTAGGTATTTAATTTTTATTATGCATACATTACGTGTTATTTAATTTTTTGAAATTATTTATTGCTACATGAGTAGCATTAACGGACTCTCTGGCATTAGACAAGTAATGAAATATGGGAGTGTATTGGCAGTGGCTCTCTCTTTGCAGCAACAAGGCTTCTTAGTGAATTACATTTATTTGCAAAGCGGGACCTTCCTGATGTTTTTTCAAAATATATTTCCGTCCTTGCGTCGACGACCACTACCTCCATTTATCCCCCCCCCCAATAATAACAGGTTACCCTCTATCATAGCAGCGTTTGGTTCATTGCCATATCTTAGAAACAGTTTTGGCCAACATATCAATGTTTTTATCAACAGCCGCTACAATATCATAGTTACTTTCATTTTTAAAGTTTCTCAATAGTTCCTGTAGATCTTCTTCAGACCATAAAGTGCTTTGTCACCCCTCCCGTTCTATAAAAAAGAATAAAAATAAATCTACATATAGTGTCAAAATTCTATTTCATAAAAGTAGAAGGTAACATATTCAAAACCACTCCTCGCTAACCCATGAACCTTAAAACCAACACAAATGTATAAATCGGACAATCATTTCGATACGAAGTGAGTATCATCTAAATATTATCAATACCCAGAACTAAATCTTTACTAATCTAAAATTAAAACTTATACATAATTTCAATATTAAAAGTTCCAGAGTTTCTGCATTTATTTTCCAAGCCATTGTAAAGAGATGGATGTTAAAATATTCAAAAAGTATATTACCAATGTAAACAAAATTAAAAGAAACAACAAACAGTTTAAGAGAGAGGTAGCGCATCGTCTGTATGTTTGCGGCAATGTATTATTATTACCAGTCAGATTTTATTTTGAATATAATGTAAACAAGAAGTAAACTTAAAATTTCAGAATCGATGTACTATAAAGAATTTTAACGTAATGTGTTTGAAATAATTACATAGGTTGTTCGAAACGTATTTTACTTATCACTTTTACTATGTAAAACTATGCTTCTTGGAAAATGTCACTAAGAAATGCAGATAAAATAACTTTTTAAATGATTGACAGTCTCAAGCAGGTGAGCAACGACCTTTTATAGTATTAAAAATAAATATCTGATGCACCGTCAATTGACAACAACGTGTTTTCATATTTTTGGTCTTTGGTTACGGTTACACTGAATCATTTACACTCATGATGACGTCCACAGAACATCAAAGTTATCTGGAAATTTGAACTATACTCTTAGGAAGTTGACATTGGATATCAACAAAAAAGGAAGCTAAAAGATAAATTCTCAAAATTCTTCAAGATTTGCTATAGTTCCTTAAAGTTCTTCGATAGCAAAAAATAACAGGAAAGCAAAGGGGAAGAAGTGAATACATAAAACAAATCTGTTAAATTTCTCTGATACAAGAAGTCGGTTACAAGAAATATATATGTAAAATTATTTACCTTTCTAATAATAAACTAACAATAGCTCTTTAACTTCGCTCCCCTCGTCATTCTAAAAATAGTAAAGCAATAACTTTTCTAATATAATCCTTACTTCCTTTAATTCTGAAAAGTGATACGTCACCTAATCTTTCTTTGTTTCTTTCTTTTTTTTTAATGGCCTGGCGCTTTATTTAACAGCCATTAGCCTTGCGCCGCTGCAAGGGCCGAAAGTAGTAGCCATTTCATTATGGAAGCATCTAATAGGCGGCCACCGATGTCTCTTATGAAAGGAAATTTGGTTTGAATATATATTTGTAACAGAGATAGAAATGCAACACTTAAGAGCCATTTTATGTACCCATGATAATCATTAAAGTTTATTGTGCAAGCATGTGCAAAATCCATGTTGTGATAGCGAACTGAAAATGAGTCTAATATAAGATATGATCCCCTCCCAGAGCCAAAAAGGTAACATACTAGACAAAAAGCAGTTCAAGAGGCCCTGTGGCAGTCGATCCCACTCCTGCAGCAAGGAAGTTATCAACTCCGGGAGGGTTCTTGGAGGAGGATGATAAGATGAAACTGCGCTCCCCCAAAGCATCCCAGACCTTCGATATAGGCTTACGGTTAGTAAATCTGACTGGTCAATCCATGCGGCAAATGTTCTAACTTTCCAGTTATTGTCTACCAGCTCACAATTATGTGAATGAGCGTTGTCGTCCATTAACAGAAACCCAGCACCAACTGCGGCCCTGAAAATTCGAACACAGGGCTCTACGATCTACATTCTGTACTTCATAGTAGTCAGGAAGCCTTTGTCAAACACATGCAGGGTGTGGAGAGGCCCACATAATACGTGCTCAAACAACTACATCTCCAAAATCGTAATAAGTCTTTCCTCTTATAAGGAAGGGATGGTACTACGTTCCAGGCTCTCTCTAGATACAGGCACGCCGAAAACCACTGTTCAAAATGCATCTCGACTCATTTTTAAAAAGAATGATGCTCCACTGAAGTCTGGTCCAAGGCGCAAGTTGTCTGCGCCATGTTAAACGCGCTCTCTTGTATGCTCGAATAAGCGAATCGAATACAGCATGTCTTCTGGCATACACTCCTATCTCACGAAGCCTTCAGGTAACTGCGAACAGTGAAACTTGGGTTCAAGTTTTAGCATACAGCTCACATGAAAGCTGTAGTAGCCCTGTGTCGCCGAACTGAAAAGTGCTAAATAACGATCCTCATTCGTCGTTGTGGTTCTTGGTCAACCTTACTCAGGTTTTTTGATATGGATCCATTGTCCTGAAACCATTTTCGCAAATTGCAGACGAGAGTTGTGCGTTACATTAAGCTCTGTAGCCACCTGCGCTTGTGACTGGTTCCAATCTACCAACAATTCTCCATGTCATTCCTTCATTCAGACGGCTACTCAGTTAACCCGATACCATATAAAATTTACCCAATTCTGAAGGAGTACGAGCATACAAATCCCCGAAAAATTCTCATGCATTTATATTCCCTCCACAATCACAGACCTCAGACACGCACTCAGACACACGCGTTACCGTATTCGACTCTAAATATTTGCATAATTCTTCGGCGTTAATTAGTACTTTTGGTTCAATACTTTTCGTACAAAACTTTCAATACTTTTTTTTTTCTTTTTTGCACTGAGCAAAACTTACAAATCAAACGCCCTTCCCCCCAAAAAAGGAGATTTAATTAAAAATATATTATTAAAAAGAAGCCACAATTATATAATATTATGGAGCTTGACTGCTCGTAGTAAAAGGGGGAAGGAAGTTGAAAGAATTTGCAAAACTTGACATTTTGATGTAATTTTTGGCCTTGAAGGGAATACGAGAAAAAAAAAATTGGCAATAGTTCGAAACAGTCCAATTTTGTGTCAATATGTAAGACGCCGAGTCCCACATACATATCTCAAGCCGCGCTTTCGAGTTATGAAAAAGTGCAAACTGAATTCCATTTGACTTAACAGCTTTTTCCTTTTTAAAACCGCAAACAAAGCTGCTAGCTATCCTCAGCTGCGCGTCGAAAGAAATATTACCAAACATCTTCGCTGCTAGGACACCTGATTCGTTGACACTTCTTTAGTGAAGACCTATGCCAGACACAGCTGCAGGCGAAACGTTTTTCGGCAACATCGTAAAATGTCCTGGGTACGTACATGCAACAGCAAGGAGGAAACTTCTATTCAGACTCGTTCAAAAAGAAATAGGCATCGTAGAAACATTTCTTACAGCATCGCGCTTTTTTACATGGGACAAACTATTACGCTGAAGCTAATATCATTGAACACTGGTAGTTCAGCTCGCTTCAGATCCCGCGGGAAA
>KK121323.1:406081-420444 GCA_000611955.2 Stegodyphus mimosarum
CCAGTCAGTTTTCCTTACACGTCCTCCAAAGAACATAATCCTCCATATATGCAAACACCCCTAGCGTACTTTGCCCCCAAACCAAATAATTCAATGCATCCTGTCTGCAACAACCAATGGTGATATGCTACTCGGGTGTCAAAATAAACGGAAATTATGCAATGATGCCACAGAATTTATTGTTGAATTAATTGAATTTTACGAACGTTAAGTGATCTGATGTTTTCACAATCATTTTTGTTTAAATCATATACACATATATAGTGGTTTTAATTACAACAAAATTCTTCTTTTACATGGATGGCATGTATTAAATATTTAACCCACCCCCAAAAAAATTATTAAAACTTTTTAAAAGAGCTTATGCTTTTCGCGTTTTTAAATGCATGCATGCATGTTTGCTACGATTATCTTCTTTAATGCCTTGATGTATATAAATCATCATTAAATATTTCTATTCCTGAAGAAAAGCGGAGGCAGTGGAAAGTTTCAATGTTAAACATGTCAAAATCTCAATGATGAATGTTACTCCCGCATTACACTGAGCCGCGGTACAACCGACTTCGGCCAGACACAAAAACTGTTCAACCACGTGCTTTGTATAACCCAAGTGAGGTGAAAAATATTTAATTTGGCGCGATGACGCTTCCGCTGGCTGTGCTTGCCCCCCTTCCCTGAGTTGTAGCATTCCAGACGACGGAAGGAAGTGAACAAAATAATGGCAAAGTACAAAAGACCCTCCCGCCCCACCTTACCTCACCTCACACCGTCGCGACAGGCAAACACAGTGGAAATCGGCGTACGAGGGAGGAGGGATTGGGGCGTAAAATCGTCTCCGCGCAAGCAGTCAAAGAGGTTCCATAAAGTACCCATCCCGCTCGCGACAGCTGGCGTTCAACAAAAGCATCGACCGTTTACGGTTAGATTTTGAAGTTAATAGAAACTGTTACAAACAAATATATAATATGTAGCTGTATAACATATCCCTTTCCTTAGACGTTTTCTCACAAGTTTTTTTTTTTTAAATCTGGATGTGGAGAATTCACTTTTCTTAAGAATTCCACGCCAAACGGCGATAAGTGACAATACCAAATTTTACCTCAATAGATTACATTACCATATTACAACACTTTGGATCTTCACCGCAGCATATGACAGCACTGCTGATCTCTGGAAATGGAAAACAATTATTTCGCATTACTCATCTCTTTCCTGATAAAACTTTCTCCCAAAAGGTCAGAGTTCCATATTTACATTTTACGCAAACAATTAACATATACATTTACGACGATTCTTTAAACAGTTAGATTCTCATTTACAACAGCAAAATTTAAAACGAAAAACATTTTTTTAAAGTTTTCATAGCTCAGCTTTTATTTAAAACTCATAAAATAATTAATGAATTAGGAGAAGGGAAAAAAAATCATCACGTAGTTTCATGCGAACAAGAGATTTAAATAAATTCATCTACATATTTTATATCACGAACAATTAAAAGCATGAACCACCCTAAATAAATTTTAAAACATAAACTTCTGATAATGGAATTCGATTTATACATTTTGTTATTTAAGCGCCCACACAAAGAGAACGAAAAGCATGAAATATATTGTTACGAAAAATTCGGCGGTTGCGCCTGTATGTAAGCTTTCCGGCATAGCACTAGGGTTGCCATAAAATAGTGTATGGCAGGGTTGCCAGATTGGCGACTTTATCGCCCATTTGACGACCAAATTGGCGATATCCCATGGTCCAATCGGGAAGCTTCTAGAATAACTTCCTGTCGAGATATTTCTCGAAACGTGTCGAACTTAAAGAAAAGCTATATAAACCCTTGCGTTTCTGAGAGCAGTTAGTTGCTAGATTGTGAAGTAGTGTGAGCGTTGTGATTATTGTGAGAATAGCTGCTTACTGTGAGTGCTAAGCTACGCGAGAGTTTTGTGAACGGAAAGCAATCAAGATAGTGCTTTGCCGTGAAGCTATCTTTACAGTATAGCTTGACAGTGTATTGGTGATTGTTCCACGGTGTTTATTATAAGTTTAGTGTTGCCGTGAAGCTACTTTTACAGTTACAGCCTGAAGCTGTGTTGCTGATTGTTTCAGCGTATTTATTGTAGATTTTCGACGCTTTTAAAGGTAATTTTGGAACTGTGCTGTAAATAGTGATTCCTGTAAATAAATTGTGCTTTTTATTGTTCTGCATCGTGTTTTCATCGGATACTCTCAAATCCACGAACCCGTATAACGCAACAATATCAAATTTATAATTATGGTAAAATCTCTCGTAACGGGGAATTTATGCCGAAGTTCAGGTGTATGAGAGAGAAAAACTTAATGGCATGGACTAACAATCTAAAGATTGAAATGTGGAAGACCTGTATTACGTTTCTGCCGCCACACGCAACAAGCTTTATCCAACCAATGATCCAAAGGATCACCCATACAAGTAAAGATGAATTACCGATCCTTGTTTATGCGTCGATGTGTGGACTTTGAAGGTAGTGCCATGGTTTCGAGAAACAATTCACACTGAAAGAATATTTAGTCTGTCTATTGCTTGGAAAGATGTAAAGAATATAACGGCTCCAACAGTGGATTATAATCATGTTCCTAGATCACAAGTCGTGACTATAATTCTTTTAGTTTTTAAAATACAAGCGGCATCCATCGCATCTTGATGCATTAACGAAAAAAATTAATATTTGTAAACAACAAGTGCAAGCTTTGGTAGGTGTAGACTTCTGTTCTCCTCTCATTCACTCACAAATAATGAATAATCGAAACAAATGAACATTATTGGAAAACGAGAGAGATGAGAAGAAAGAGGGGAAAAGTGAAGAAAACAGGCAAAGCAGAAAAATTACATGGAAGGAAGCTGACGAAGGATTGCAGACTTAAAAGATTTGTCAAGAAAAGTTCATCTATGTAGGTACATATTATGAAGTTTCATTGCTTAATTTCGTTTTTCTGAGATATAATATCAAGTGTGATTGCTTTAATTTTAAATAATCTGTACGATTTTCAATATTATTTACTTACATGTGGCTGATACATCAAAAAATGACCAACGGACTTTGCATGCCACGTTAAGTACTAGAATTACATATTCAATTATTCGTAAATTCTCTTATTTGGAATTGGTGAGGTCCTGTTGCTAGCGGTTAGGAATGATTCTACTGCGTTCCAATAAAAATACAACGCATGAACGGTGGTCCTTTTAAAATATTTAAAACCTTCGCATGATGACAGCGAACAACATAAGTTTGGAAAACAACGAGGATACGAACCGATATAATTATTTAACCGTAGGAAAGCATGCTACGGCTATCTGCCTATGGATAGGGAACTTTCTTAAAAGATCTTCTTAAAACAAAGTAGGCCACTTTTATGTTATATGCGGGAAAAATAGCGAAAACCTTTTACAGCCAAACCGTTTAAATGTCTGGAATAGAATTCCAAGAGCTTAATGTTAACCACTTCACCGCTAATGGACTTAATCCAAGGTTACGATTTTGTCAATCCCCGGATAAATGGATGGCCGTCGAGTAGATGGTCTTTATTGAGGATCAAATATTTCAACAATTTATCTAACCAAGCGGTTTTTAAGAACTGTTTTAAAAGACAGCAGAGATGTTTTCCTCCAAACCATAAAGTATCTTCGCCTCCACTGAACTTGCAGAAACGAAGTTTAAAGCTGCTAACAAAGAAAGTACGGTTCTCTGCTTAAATTTATGCATACACATTATAGTGTCTCGTTCTTTTTGGGTAGCATAAACAAAGAACTCTAAAAGACTGCATAAGGTCTTGATTAAAACAGAAAGTCAGAAGAAGCGTGTAAAGAGCCTTTTACTCACTCAATATAATTGCACAGATGGCCTCACTTGAGCTTACACAAAGCCAACACTTCTGACTTAATTCAAAACAAGTAACGACGAACTAAAAATGTGGTAAATTTAGACTAACGGCTCATAGGATAATTAAACCCGCTGGTAGGCTTGTAAAAGTCGGCGGAAACAAGCCTAATAACTAGAAACACCCAATGCCACAGCAATCTAATCGTTAGTATCCACCCATGGCCATGGGCCAAGTAGACCGATGGCCTTCAAGCAGGTATAACACACTCCCTCTGACTGACTGCAATCACCTTATAAAAACTTTCCCTTAGATAGCACTTCTTTTTTACCTCATTTGAATACACGCGAGCTACTTTATTAACATTCTGGCAAAAAAGCGTGGGTGGAAACGAGACTGAAAGAAAATTTGCTTTAACTAAAAATTAACTTAAATTAAAAAATCCTTAAATTAGTTAAATTAAAAAATCAAAGTAGCGATCTGCAAATTTAAAAATCGTTAGTTAAAAGTTTAATGTTAACGAAGTAAGACCACTGGATACTAGTAGTTGACTTGATCTGGGTTCAGACCAAGACGAACGGATGGTTGCATGACTGGTTTTCGTGGTTTTCCTAGTGAGGCAATTTCCCTTAGAAAGTTTCTCATGAAGACACCCCTCCTCTTATTTAGTTAGTCCTCGTCGCTTTGGCATATTAAAATGACCTAACCTAATCTACCCTAAAATGGGGATTCTTCAGATAATCGCTGTTAATGGGGATTCTTCAGATAAGAAGATTCTGAACCACTGCTGCTGACTCCAGTGATTATGCTCTTTTCACCAAAGTAACCTTTCCAGATGCTGGTGTGCTCGTAACGGAATATATGCAACAAGCTTCCGTGCATATCAGCCAATATTATTAAATCGTCGAGAAATGGTTCTGGTAGATACGCTAGTTCCGGTTGCGTTGGCAAGGCCTGCGGCTATCTGGCCAAGAGCATTTTCTGCTTCTTTTCGCCGTTACGGCGAATCATCTGCCCTCTCTCTTGAGGTGTGTAGTAGTACACTTATAGCCTCCAGTATGCTTTCGTACAGTACTTCCACCTTCAACAATATTCTTTAATTGCGACATAACAAGCATGCTTCGACACGCCTATTGCAGCGACAACTTGAGCAACATTCTGCCCTACCTTGAGGCATCTAGCTGCTCCACGACGATCCTGCGCACTCAAATGATATCTTAGAGCTATTCTGCAGTCAACACTTGCCGCTAAAAATGAAAATTTACAATAATATTTTCAGAAACAGACAACGTGAATTTTCAGAAACAGACAACGCGAATTTTCTCTCAAATGTTACTGCTTGCAGTTACGAATACGGAAAGGTGATTCATGATACATTAGTGGAAATGTTTATTTGGCTCTAGAAACGCGCAGTAATAAACTCATGAAAATAACGCCCCTAAACGTTTATCACTCTGGAAACACATGAGCGACCCACCTGGGTAAATCTACAAAAGGTGGTAAAATGAGGTGGCATAGCGAAAACTGCCCCCTGACACCCTGACATGGCAGATCCAATAGGAAATGAGAGACAAATATGAATGATTGGTCCAAAAAAGATTATAACACAACCGGTGAGAATGGGAAATTCTATATACAACATACGAAATGCAAATTAAGGATTAACAAATAATGCAACACCAAAATATTATACAGATAACAAAACAGAATAATTTTATGTACAAAAGTAACAAAATAAACAGAGCACACGGATGAAACGTTTAAATATGTCAATGGTAGTTACACAAAGTCCCCAGCAACTTAAATCACGAAGTGCCGATGACGAAGAAGATTCGAAGAAAAGGCCTAAGAATTGACAAATTGACAGCCCTTAAGGCCCATATCACAAATGCATTTGTTGCACACGAACAACTGTTTTGGAAATTTTTCTGCCTGGTTTACTATTGAAAGAAAGGCGCGCGATGTTTTCCTTCCTTCCGAAAAAATTGCAAGTGGTTAGTTTTCAACCAGTCAGCTATCAGCTTGCTTGTAATGGAGAACCAGTTTTCCCTGTGTTAACCCCAAAGTAACCTGTGGTGACTGACTGTTGTGACAAAGCAGAAAAATTGTTCCAAACAGATGTTTTTCCGAAACAAATGGATGTGTGATAGCAGCCTAAGAGAGGAAGTCTAGAGCTTTATTGAAAAACCTTTTCGTTGCAACAACTAATATAGTAACGATCGGCACAAGAGCTTATTTCTCACAAGAAAGTGGGCATCTGTCACAGTTCTTAGTGCTTTATTTGCATAACCTGCAGTGTATTAAAGTCATAACTAATAAATCCGGCACAGGCCAGCCAGGAAATAACATAAAATTGGTGTAATGAACGAAAGGGGCTATGCTTGGTGCATTTTCCGTTAGATCTGCGTTTACAGTTTGCTAAACCTGTGGCTTTTCCAATGACACTAGGCATATTGTAGGATCACGTAAATCGCTGATTAATAGTGATCCCCAAACAGTTGACCTTATTAACTGTAGGCGCTGAGTCGCCGAATAGGAGCAACTGGTTATTAAACACCGAAGGAGTTTTTCTCCTTCGAATAGTTTTAAGGTGCGATTCTGATGCTAATTATCCAAGTCCTACAGCGATCCCCAATGTCGAATACATAATTTTGAAATATGGCGATAACATATTTGGGCTACAGTGAACTGCTGCAGCCCAATTACAGCTACATCGGCGTAACAGGTGAAGAGAGAATTATAGTGTAGTTACTGTTGTGGAAACTTCGTCATATAGAACAAGTAAAGGATCGGCCCGAGGCACGAACGATGTGGAATTTCCTCAGCAACTTTCCAAAGAGAGGGAAAAAAATTATTCCTCCTTGACAAAAACCTAAAAGTTATCTCACTCTGAAATATGTTGGGAAGAAATTCTCGGTTTGGAAGTGGAACTTGATAATTTTGTATATTAATTCCGTAAGACATACGCGGTCGAAGACTTTCGCTACGTCCAACATTCGATGATTCTTATGAATGCTTCTTACGTGTCTTCTTCATAGAGAGATCCTTACGATATCCGAACTGTTCGTTCAGAAGAGAATCTATACATGGCATTATTGAGTGCATTATTATGCGTTTAAAAGTCTTCTCAAATTGGATATCAATATGATGCACCTGTAATTTTCACGCTTATTACAGCTGATTTTGGGTATCGGCAGATGGAAGATTTTCGCACATTTCCATGTACCAGAAAAATAGTTCAGGGTAAGACAAGCGATGTTAGTGAATTCGTAATCGCATTAGCTGGGAGGTTATGAATCAAGTTATTAGAACATTCCCGTCAATTCTGGGTGCATTTTCTGGACTGATTTTGGGAAAGGCGACCTCTGCTGGAGAAGTGAGATTTGTTACGTGATTAACTATAGAAAATTTTAGCCAATCATAGACTTCCTGCTCAGCTTTTCAGATAAATTGGGATCTACAGGTTTTGTGTGTGCAGAAAACTGTATTTCCAAGTCCTCCGCAAAAAATTCTAATTTCTGCACAATGGAAAAGGCAGTTTTGTCACATAAGCAAGTGAATGTAAATACCTTTGCTCTTTAGTTGCTTAACAAAGCTCTACAGAAGGAACTGTAATTTATTTCAACGTCGGGGATTTTTTTCGTCCCAGCGACCGATACGAATGTTGTTTAATTTGCTAAAGAAATACGTGGATACTAGAAATATCTACCTTGATCACTAAAATTTAAGCACTGTTGCTAGCACCTGCAGATAACCAAAGAAATCGGAAACCTCACATAAAAAAATTCAGTAATAAGTTCCAATTAGGTGATACAAAACAGATTTTGAGGCCCTTGTCTTGGTGCAAATGAACAATAAAATGATAATTATAAACACAAAACGTAAAATAAATGTGAATACAGGCACGATATAATCAAGCAAATGAGTGAGATCAGATAAAATCGAGAATTTTAAACAAAAAGACAAACAAAACAAATACGAATGCAAACAAGGAAGAGAAACTCTTGGTCACCCTCTTATTTCTTGACCGCAGAGAATGCTGCTTTGTGCTCTGCCAGCGCTTCGGTGGTCTTAGCACGAAGATCACGCTTGCAAAATTTAGAATGACAAGCGAACAGCAGTAAGAGTGAATAAGGGTACAAATGCAAATACAAAAAATAATTTCATGTTAAAAATCTTGATAAAATTGGAGTAAATAATACAAATATGTACAATTATGAATTATGTACAAATATATGTGTTTGTGTATAACTGTATATATTCACCATATCGTCTTGCCTGTGTTAACCCTAAAGTGATCTGTGGTGATTGACTGTTGTGAAAAAGCATGGTGACTGACAGTTGTATTATCATATACTGCTTTATAATGGCCTCTGCACTTATTTCCCCAACTATAGCCCGGCTGTCTCGAAGGAAAATTTGTACAAGTCAATTATCCCTTAGCAACTACCAAGCAGTGTAGCTGCAACTCTTAGAAAATCTACTGAATCTGGAATATTTTTTTCAATATACGGTTCCTAATGGCATGAAATTTGGCCACTGAACTACAAAATATGAAGAACTTTATATTGCAGCATAAAAGTTTGAATTTTTTATTTCCATTGCTACTAACATACTCATGTATTACAATGATAAAAAAAGGAACCATTCCTGAAGTAACTGTGCTCTACATATGCTTCTTCCCTGAAATAAATTCAGAGTTAGCTATTATGGCTTTCCTTGCAAAGAAAGATACATTTGATCAAATATTGAAGCCATATTTACTTCCAAGAATATTTCAAGAATTTTTTAAATATTTCTATGTATTAATTTAAATGATATGGAAGAAATTAAAAAATAAATAAGTAAATAAAGAAAAGAACATATTTATTTAACTTAAAATGCATTAATTATTAAAACGAATTATTTTTTCCTTTAAAATGCATTAATTACGTTAAGCTGCACCATTTTTTAAATTATTAGCAAGTACATGCAGCAAATATTTTCCAAATCTAATTTTTATCACAGTATGCTCCACACAAATCCGATTATAGACAGAACTATTATAATAAGTAGGAATTCATTTGCACTTACGAGTCAAGGACAAAAACGGCTCGTTCGTAAGGTAAGCATTCTCTTAGCAAATATTTCACGAATAATTTTAAAATAGACTTTAGTTTTTGTCTAGCTACTCATCAACATACAGAAATATGCGTATGATTTACGGCTGCTTTGACGTCATCCCACCCGTTAAGAAAGAAATCACCCATCCAATTAAAAAGCACTCAATAACTTTACCGATCTTCAACTTTCAACAACAAAGAAGACGTGATGGTTACGATATCTATGACAGCAGAAGTACGACGGGTTTCAAATGAATTTGGCAGATGTCCAACAGGAACTATTTAGACAGCTAGAAAAGAACTGGAACGCATTCACATTCTATTACCATCTCCACGTACACGTAAGGTCTGTAAGTAAAAGATTCTCGTAACTTTCCTCCTGCGCATTAATTAAAAATAATTAAAGATAATAACTGCACACACTCTCGGTTACACACCGTACCAGTAATAGACATTTTATGATAAAAACTTGAGTTATTCTGCACTCGATGGTATGATGTTCTTTTATTCTCTCTACGCAGACAAGCGGTGAAAGGAGTGATGTGTTTTTACGAGGTTTCGGGGGTGGGGGAGGACAGAAATGCCAAGCATTTCATTTTTATCTCTTATTTTATTTAATTTTTTTGTTTTTATTTTCTTTGATTTTATTTATTTTTTTGTCTCCTAATGGTAATGGAGATGCTAGTATTTTTTTTTATACTTCAGAGTCTCGATTTTTTAGTTCCAATGACACCTCGTGTAACAATAAAAAAAAAAAGACACGTTTCCTCTAATTTGCTACATGGCCCACCAGCGGCCGAGCGGTAAAGACGCTAAACATTGGTAGTTCGGTCCGAGGTTCGAATCCCGCGAACGGGCTGGCTGCATGGGCGTTTTCGTGGTTTTCCCCATGTGTAACGTGTATACGAGCCAGTTTCCCTTAGAAAGTCCTCCACGAAGGCATCCCTCCCCTTAGGCAGATAGCCCTCGTGTGCTTTGCCATAATTGAATAACCTAACCTAATTTGCTACATAGCAGAATGATGCATTACTTAAAATCATCGCGAATGTTCTGCATGTTAATGCACTTTAGTTGGCGCAAACGCGTAACTCAGAAAGAAAATTAGCCTTAGCTATTTACGGTTGAAACTAACGGACATAGAGGACTGCAACAAATGTTTAACTAAAGTGTCCTCGCATCCATTTAATGCTGCATTATGACCCTAGAGAGCTTTAAACTACTAGGGCTTCATTCTAATGTACGTAAGTTTCTTCTAGTGGTGTAGCAAGAGGAGGGCAAGAGGACGACATCTGTTCTAGGGGACAGCATTCAGGGGGCGCCAAATTGGTGCTACGAAATTTTTGACTTAAATGTTTTCCATTTTTGGCAAACAAAAAGGGGCGCGAAACCTCTTTCAACAAATTCTCAGGGCGCTGAAAACCTTAGCTACAATTCTGGTTTGTTCTAATGAAATTTTATTATCTAAAATTTTTATTAATAATAAGGAATACAAACACTAATACATTCATAACTATGCAATAAAAGAGTTTCAGATACAAAAACGAAAAATATATACGATTATAGTGATTAATCAACCTCCAAACATTAAAATTTTTCGTGTTCGGATTTCGACTTAAAAAAACTGATCAATAACATCTAAACACCCCAGACGTTCGACAGTATCTACACTAATGTGAAGAAATTAAGCAACTTTCTTATTTCGGCCGTAATTCCGCAAAAAATCAACTGGAAGATATAAAATTCATACTACAGAAGCACGATTTAATACTTAGACGAAGAAGTATAATAGAAAAAAAAAAAGAACAGGAACGTATACAGTACGGAACGAATAGAAAAAAGCTTTATTGATAGAGCGTACGAAAAACTGTATGTCCAAGACGGCGAACAAACCGAAGATCTTTAGTAAGGGATACAACCTTTTCTAACTGCAATGGTTGCGTTGCACCATCTGCCGATACTCAACAATACTAACAGTTTTTGGGGTAAGAGTTCCCAGTCTTCCGGGAGTATCTGTTTCAGTTCTCTGGTGTTCTCCGGAGGGTAAGATTGTGCCTCCAACCGTCCCCCCTAAAGTATCCGACACATATTCAATGGGATTTTAATCGCAGGAGCACAGCATTAATGCCAAACTACATCATTTCTTCAGCTTGCCAATCTTTCTACCACATGTAAAGGCATCCTGGTGTGTTTTATTAGCCATGCTTGAAAGTACAGTCTCACTTGCAGAAGAATGTCTAGAACTTGCTTAAGACGCATTGCACTTCGCTTGTTGACGCCTCGCGTTTTGCATACCCTGACGTACCCTTTGACAACATCGTGCTGATATTTGCCTACGTATCACCTTTCTACTGAGTTGGCTTTTCATTGTACTGATCGCAAAAAGCCTTTTTCAACAGTTTCATGGTTGTATATTGAAAAATGAATTAGCCGCTTAAGTTTGCACATCAGTGGCATTTCAGGTGATTCGGATTTTCATGTCGCACCGGAGGGGCAGTTAAGGATTTTTTATGCTCCATTGCCGAGGTGTCCAGTCTTTGTATTCTCTACACCGCTGTAAACAGTGCCGCCCATGGGCTGCAGTCAATGGTATGCAGT
Source organism: Stegodyphus mimosarum (assembly GCA_000611955.2). NCBI lineage: Eukaryota > Metazoa > Arthropoda > Arachnida > Araneae > Eresidae > Stegodyphus > Stegodyphus mimosarum. The sequence goes on from KK121323.1 coordinate 417,631, forward strand.
GTTCAGGACGGCCACCTTTATGAAGTCGTCTATCACCAGTAAACCAGGATACCTGTCGTCTGATTGCCGTGCGCAACTGCTGAGCAATGTTGCTCGCAGTATGGTTTCGATCTCTTTTTCACCTGCACGGCAATATATATGTCATCCATCGGAGTTGTTTACCTTGGCCGACCACCACTGACCTTTCTTACAGCTGTCCCTTTCAAATTCGTGAAATAACAATTTTATCAACTCCAAATTCTTCGGCGACAGACTCAAACTGCGCCTCTAATCAAATTTTGCCAATCATTCTGCCACATGTAAGAGGCTTCTCGATGTTTTCTAACAGCCATGTTGGAAGTACAATCTCACTAGCAGAAGAATGTCTGGAAATGCGCCATCCTTTCTTCTTTTTCATTTGCCTTGTTCTGCGCTCGCTGACTCCTTGCGGTTTACGAGCCTTGACGTACTCTCTTATGTCAATAGTGCTGATACCTGCATGAACATCACCTTTCTACTAAGTTGACTTTTAACTGTTTCGATCGCAGAAGCCCTTTTTTAACAGTTCATGGAAGCATGATGAAAAATGTGGTGCTTACGTTTTCCACATTAGTTTATTTCCACAGCTAGCATTACTGGTCGAATGGTTAAAACCGCTGAATAGTGCTATTACGTCGATTATCGTTTGAACCCAGGTGAACGTGCTGGCAGCATAGCTGGTGTTCCCCATGTATAACATGAATACGAGCCAATTTTTTTTTCAGAAAGTCCTCCCCAAAGTCTTCTTTTCCCTTGCGCAGGTAGCCCTCATGTGTTTTGCCATCTGTTTTTTTTTCCCGTCCTACTGAATTTCTTTAAATAATTTTTTTATCTCGTTTTAAACCAAAGAAAGATTTTTCTGCCGTTGCGTCACATTAAGTAAGCGCTTAACATTATTTTGATATCATGAAAAGGAGATGCGACGTCATTTCTTATGAACTTTTACATATCGTTCGGGCTTCGCAAAATTTAATTTTCTCGCCATCAAATAATAAATTAGGTCTACTTATAATCTAGGTCTTCAAGACTAGTATAACCGAAGTAAGCTTTTTTTTTTTTTACTTCGTATATAATCGAATACATTCCTTAAATCTTACTTCTGTAAAAGATGTTTGATATTTTGTTAATTTCTTAGTATTTTTTGCAAGTCGTATCCATTTTGTTATAAATCTGCCACAAATAACACTGAATTTTAAAATTTATTATTTAAAATTATTAATTATTTAAATGTATTTATTTTAAAATCTGCTTGACGAGTTAAATAATGTTTCATTTGTTTGATTTTCATCAGAAAAGTCGTTTATGTTTTCCAGATATTGAACGTTAGCATAAAATCTGATGTCGGGTAATGCTAACGACAAATTTTTAATTTCGTTACATCTACCACTTAAATCATATATGTTACATATCTTGGAAGTCATTAAATTTCAGATAGAAAAGATAAGTACAATATTAAAATAAGAGAAAAATTTAGTTTAATTTTCTCACATGGTATGAAGGAAAATGGAAAATGAACAAACATTACTGTTGAGAAGATCTCTTCCATGAAATATCAGGTAACTGTCTCTCTGCGGCATCTTCTGTGACTCACAGCGTCATTCAACTATGCTTGAGACTCACTGAGCCTTTCTTTCACTTGAAACTTTATGCAGAGAGATTTGTTGTTGTCTTCATTTTAAAATGGTTTCAGAGTAAGACGTGGCGTTGCCATTGTAAATGCTTATGCTGTAACTTGTTAAAGCTTTATCTGAGTGATATCATTGGATGAAAACTTTGCATCTTACCCAACGTTGCGGATCAAAGAACTAAGATCATCTTCCCTTTCTTCCTCTAAAGATATTTACGCCAAAATCGTCTTTTGTTGCTGTTTCTGTAGTTGTTCCAGTTCTTTCTCGTTCAGCTTGAATTTATGGTCCTCTAGTTTTTCACGTTGTTAACTTTCAAGCCTAAGGTTTTGCCAAGAGACACAATATAATAAATAGCAAAAATATACTCAGAATCCTAAAAGCATTTGGGAGTGTCAGAATCCCCAAAATTTTTGCTTGTTAACACAAAGTAGCCATAATTTCCTGCACAGCGAAATCACATTCCCGTAAATCACTTATTGCCAGGCTTCGTTTAATGAAAATTAAGCAACAGAAAATTTTAAAATGTTTCCAGAAATCTCCAAATGTTAATTTTGTGTCAGATATTACTTTGAAACATCTCTAAAAAACTTTTGTAGGCGATTTTTTTAGTGCTCTCAAATTTGGGACACCGTTCGCAAACCCGAGAATATATTTTTGTTTAGATAATTCCATGATGAGAACGATTTACGATCCGAGGATCCACTATGATAATAAGGAAACACATTGTCATATATAACTAGTACATGTTTTCTATTTATTATCGCGTTATGAGAAATATAATGTAAAAAATTTTGCATACCACACATATAAAAATAGAATATATTGTATTTAGAACGAACCTTTTTCTCATATAATGATGATACTGATAAATTTGCACAGGATATTTTAAAGCTCATGTCACTTTATATTAATTTAGAAAACTGCGTCATCTTCTGTTTTTTTGTAGCTTCAACACATCTACAACTTTGTTCTTCAACACATCTACGACTTCATAAATTTAGAAGTTTTGCGATGAACGTAATTACCATATCCCTTGAAATTTCTTTCAGGCTGACTGAAGTGGTAAGAAACCGTTAGTCATTTCTGTTCTCTTTCGAATTATATGGTTGAAACAGAATTTTCAGAATTTTTTGGACATTAAAAGAAAAAAAAAAAAAAAGGGGGGGGG
>KK121323.1:427334-465594 GCA_000611955.2 Stegodyphus mimosarum
GATATGCATACAGTTTCGACGGAAAAAGCAAAATTTTACATTTTGGCTGCCAATGAATGAACGGTTGTCGCTACAGAGCATCTGATCTGCGCAACTGGCACGATATTTAAGAGAAGAAATTACGATTCCAGGCCATAAATTCTTCACGAATTTCATTCCGTGTACTCTGGTAGACAGTAACTACGCCTCGCATACAGGTGCGCGAACGATATGCGCAGATGCCAGAATTTGAGACAGGTCGTGTAGTTGGGCTCAAAAAAGCCGGTTGGTCTTTCCGGCGATGCCACTATTAGACGATGTTGGCAGGAATGGATGAACCATGGCCGCACACAGCGTTAAGAAGGAAGCGGTAGGCCTAGAGAAACGGAAGTTGGACAGAACGTGAAGACTGGGTAATCGTCAGAGCGGCACTCACAGCCCCAGATGCATCATTATCATCGATTGTACGTGCAACTAGTGCTTCAGTGACCGCAAGGACCATTCATAGACGGCTCACAGAAAGGGAGCTGAGGTCACGGCGCCCTTTGCGCAGACTACCATTGACCTCTGTACAACGTCAAGCCCGTTTACAGTGGTGTCGGGCTCACTCGCACTGGAATGTCAATGACTGGAGTAAAATAGTTTCCAGTGATGAGTCCCCCTTTGAACTGAGCCCCGATGACCAGCGATACCAACCTGGCTGTCTTCCGGCAGACAGGCCGACAACCAGGAGTGATGGTCTTAGGTGCCATTTTATTTCATACTAGGACCCCTTTGGTTGTCATCCGTCGCAACCTTACAACACAGCGGTACGTCGACGAAGTTCTAAGGCCCGTTGTGTTGCCCTTCATGTCACGCCATCCTGGGCTTACATTTCAGCAAGATAATGCCCGCCTCCACACTGCACATGTTTCTACTGCTTGCCGAACATTACCTTGGTCAGCAAGGTCGCCGGATCTCTCTCCTATTGAGCACCTCTGGAGCATTATGGGCAGGGTCCTCCAACCAGCTCACGATGTTGACGATCTAACGCGCCAGTTGGACAGAATTTGGCACGATATCCCTCAGGACATCCGCAACCTCTATTAATCGACGCTAAGTCGAAACACTGCTTGCATAAGGGCCAGAGGTGGACAAACGCGTTACTCACTCTTTCACTTTGTAAAGCTCTATCAGTTCAATAAATCATCCAATTTTTCTCACAATGTAATCATTTGTTTTTTTCTACATGTATATCACTTCTACCGATTTTCGTCCCATTCGGATAACTCTTTCTTGGTGCGTCGTTTTTTTCTGTCTAAGAGTGTAAATTGGTTGCAAAGCACAGGTGTGCATCAGCTGCGCGAAGAAACTTATTAAGGAAGGAAGATATGCAGATTATGATGCTGTTTTCCAGGAATGGTTAGCAGAGAATATTTTTGAAGAAGTACCACGTGAGGAAGGAAATAAAATTCCATGCCATTATTTACCCCACCACAAGCGTTCGACCTGTTTGCATTGCCTCTTGTAAATCCGGTCATTCTCCATAACTCAATGATGTTCTAGAGAAAGGACCAAATCCCTTAGAAAAAATCCTTCCACTACTACTGAGATTTGGGAAACATCGTTTGGCATCATTTCGGTTATAAGAAAGGCCTTCTTGCACATTTCTATTGCCGAAGAAGATCAAGAGTATTTGAGATTTTTGTGGTGGGAGAATTTTGAGAATAGAAAACTAAAAATTTATTGTCATAAAAGGGTAGTCTTTGGACTCCCATGCAGTCCATTCCTCTTAGCTGCAGTCACTAATTTTCATTTGGAGGAACGGCATGATGATTTTCCAGAAACTGTGAGTAAGTTAAGAAATGCCTTTTATGTGGATAACTGTGTGATATCTGTATCTGATGAAAAGGAACTATTGCAACTTGTACATGAGGCTAAACAAAGTCTAGCTTTAGCATGTTTTGACTTAAGTGGATGGGAATGTACAGTAGATAAACAGTAGATAAAACAGATTAACAGTAGATAAAAGGATGCTCTCGTTCTTGGATTATTGTGGGACAGAAATAAAGATATCTTTTTTTGTAATTTGGAAAATGTTTCCTTTGAGAAAGAAACTGTAACAAGAAGAAATATTATTTCAGATGTCAACAGTATTTTTGATTCCATTGGAATATTGTGCCCAGTAACCATCTGCATGACGATACTAATACAAGAAAGCTGGACTCTTAAATTAGGCTGGAATGAGGTATGTCCTAAAAGCGTTTGTAAAAGATTTTCTCTGTGGACGGAAGACCTTCATTTATTATCGGAAATTAAAATTCCAAGAAAAGTTGACTGTGATGGTTTCTTAGAAAAATTAAGTCTTCATACTTTTTTGTAGATGCTAGTAAATCTGCTTACAGCACAGCTGTATTTCTTCGTAAAGAAAACAGTGATGAAGTTCATTTAATTCAAGCTAAGAGCAGAGTGGCGTCCTTGATGAAAGCTACAATTCCTAGATTGGAATTATTAGCCTGTTGTGTAGGAGCACGCATTATATCTTACATTAGAAGAGAAATGAATTTGACAGAAGTCCCAACCACAATGCTGGACAGGTTCTTCAACCGCTTTGTTTTGGATTAAGAATGAAGATAATTGGGGTACTTTCGTTAAATATACAGTTAAGGAATTTCGAAATATCACTTCAGTGGATTCATGGAAACATATTCCTGACAATCATAATCCGGCAGACCTCCCATCCAGAGGTTGTTCTCCAAAATTTCTTCTTACATCGAAATGGTGGTAGGGACCAGAGTGGTTAAAGTAGTCCGAAGACAACGGGCCCAAATCTCAGATTCAAACTAATCGTAAAGAAGTTTACGAAGAGCGAAAGAAGGGAGAAACTGTTTTAGTTAACACTTCTATGTCAGACTAACAATGGTACTTACGAGATTTTCCAAGTATTCAAAGATTTTGCAACTAATAGCCTGGATATTGCATTTCTACAATAACTGTAAAAATTCTGAGAACATGATAAAGGGAGAGTCGTCTGTACCAGAAATTGAAAATTCAGAAAAGATACTCATGAAAATTGTTCAAAGAAAATCTTTCAATGGAACGTCTACGGGGGACAAATTAAAAACCTTTAACATTTTCTTTGATGGATTGATAGGTTAAAAACAAAAATTGTTCGAAGAGAAGATGAAAAAAAATCTTCGTAAATCTAATTGTTTTGCCTTCAGATCATGAATTAGTGAAAAAATTAATTTATGAACTTCACCTGAATCTGCTGCATGGTTGTTCTCGCTGACACTGGTCAACGATTTTGGGTTTTGAGAGGAAGAAAGACAGTCTAAAGAGTTTTCACAAAATGTTTTAGGTGCAAAAGATATTCTTTGAAGAAAATGGAAACTGAACCAGCTCCACTGCCGGAAGACTGAGTTCGAGATTCATCAGTTTTTGAAGTAACTGGAGTGAATTTTAGCTGGTCCTCTACATTTAAAGGATGGAAGTAAGAGTTGGATATGCTATTCATTTGCGCTGTGTATACAGCTATTCAACTGGAGTTGATTCAAAGCCTTTCCACCAATGCTTTTTTGTTAGGATTACGAATATTTATAGCGAGACGAGGGAGACCTAAAAAAATTTTGTGCCAACTGTTTCTGATAAAAGGAACATGCCTCATAAATCTGAAAATATTAAAAGGGTCAGTGACTTTAAAGGAACTGATTTTGAACTAAAAATTAGATGTGGCAGAAAAATTGTCAAATCTTCTTGTTATAAGTGACTTTTAAGTATATGTTCTATATTATTATTTAATTTATACTATGTAAGTCTATTGAATAAGAAAGTTTACATTTTTCTTTTTATTTAATGTTTTGATTTTTCATAGACCATTATAAGAAAATCAAAAGATGAGAGTATGTTGCGAGCTGCATGATTTATATTTGTCAACGATATTCAACGGCTGTTGTTTTCCTTTTATTTTAGACGGAGTTTTTTTTTTGTGTAGTTTGGCAACAGTAAGAAAGATTGGAATAATGTTTTGATTTCCGTAAGTGTGTGAGTGAATAAAGTTTTGGCTTTCTTAAGCAAGAAAATGTAACTGTTTATTTAAAATAATTCCTTTCAAGAGTTATTGAATGGAGTCATATTTAATTTAAAGGCAAGAACGACTGAATGAAATAATATTCAGGTAGACTTAACGCAATAACATTGTTGCTTAGCTCCCACAGGGTTAAATAACTGGCTTAAGAGAAAATTAGATTTACTTTTCTTAAATTTAATCTTAGTAGAATTTTATTTGTTTGCAAAGTATCGTACGGCTATCTGCTTAGGGACAGGGACTGTGACGGAGCTTCTAAAAGAAACTGACTCGCTTTGACGTTAACAGGAGAATATCATAAAAACGTTCATACAACTAGCCAAGTCTACCAGGATTAAAAACCAAGACGAACTACTAATGTTTAGCAGTCTTATTTACTAGTCCATAGCCAGGACTTTTAAGTTCCTTTTTATCATCGGTCTCGGTCATCTTTCGCGCATTTCTAGTAATCCATCATACACTGGATGGCACACCTTGATTAAAGATTACTGGAATTTTATTTTTAAATCGTATAGTTTCTTCTCCCCTCCCACACACATTTCATACATTTTTTCAAAGATCGAAAATTACTTATACATTTGCGATAATCAAATTTCATCTTAAAAAAAAGGTTTCAGATTTTATTACGTCCAAAGGGCGTGTTTTAACATTTTGTGTGTTACCTTTATTTATTAAATATCATATTCTACGTACTCAAACCATAAAATTCAGTTCAACAGCAATATCGCAAAATAATTTTAAAATAAGCAAATCTTTAGAATTTCCGATACAGACTCTCGCGCGCTGGAGAAAATTTTTTTTTTTTTTTCCCTCGTACGTTCCATTGCTCACTTTGAAATCGTTCACTTTATTAATTAAAAATTCGTTGAAGTGTTACAAAATACGAAATCGATAATAAAGCAAATTTTAAATTCAAATTAGGGCTTCCACACAGCCATATTCTATGGAAGATTACGTTATTAAAATTTTGATGGCTTTAGGTACTGTTGTTTTATCACAATGCGAGAAACAGACATACATTCATGCAGATTCTTCATCATTTATTTTCTTTAAATATAATACAGGGCGATAATATTTGGTAGCAACAGTTTCAAAAGTGATTCGCCGTTTATAGTTTCTAACTAAAAATGCCAAAACGAAATTAATAGCCCTTCAGGACAAATTGCGCCTTTAGACTAAAAAAAAAGGGGGGGAACTAAAAATTTTAATTTAGAGTAAAAGCGAATAAGTTAAGTGATAAAGTTAATTTTAACTAATCATAATTTTATAATACATAAATATATTTTATTCGCCATTCAGCAACGTGTGACACTTTTTTAATACCGTATTTCTTCGAGTATTCCTCCCCCCTCCAGCTTTTTAGCGGCAGGTTCTGAAAAAAATATTCGATTAATTTTCCCCTTCCTCAATAAGTTCTCAGAACGAGTTCATCTAAATTTTGATATGGATTCATCCACACGGTAACTGTTTCCGTTTTACAAACAAAGATAAACCCTCGCAAAACTACCTGCGGAAGTCGCGCCGAACCTTTCCTTTCTAACCGCTGGACTTTATATCAGACTAATACAAGAACCGACCGATCATAACGAAGCAAACACGAACTGACATTCAGTCTACGATTTCGCTGAGTCAGCTGGACATTCACCTTCTCTAGTTATTTATGGATAATTTCAAGCTTAAGAAGTAAGCAGAGACAAAAAGAATGGGTGGGATTCAAGTCACAAAGAACATATCTTATTAAATATTGTAATGTTAATATTACTATGTATTCTTATTGAAATGTTGTTTTCCTTGAAAGAAATAATATTGTGATAGTCACCTATAGTTTTGTAGAGTCATTAGTTTATTTTGAAACAAGAGTACATGAAAAATAAGCAATACCCTGACCGGGACTCGAACCTGGACTTCTCGAATACGGGCCGAGTGTGCTACAGTTACACTACGAAGGCATGTAGAAAGAAGGGAGAAAATACTTTATAGTTTATTCATAATTACCTTTCATTTGTTACGTTTTTACTGAAACCGCATCCTTCGGAAGTTAAATTAATCGTATAATTTTCCCTCTCGGTTTTCAGACAATAAGATTAGAAAAAAAAATGGGGGGGGGGAGCAATACGCGAGGAAATATGGTGTACTATAAAATCTGGCATTTTGCAATCACTTGGCAACAACTACTGAACATCTACGTTTAACACAGATAAATAGTTTTTAGTACAGAAAAGTTATCCAAGTCCTTGATTTAAATAAAAGTTTTCAGTCAATCTCAATACATATCCCTTCAATACAGCCTAGACATTGAAAAAGTCTTGCATAGTCATTTTATTGCTAATTCGTAGAAGAGACATTACAGAGTTTATTTTATTTGTTTACGAAAGTTTTAAAATAAAGATAAAGAAGAATGCAGCCAAAAGAAGGATAAATTCGCCAAACTTGAATTCCAGGATAGAGGCACTCAAGAATACCAGCGACCCGATCAATGTCCTGCCCACCTTCCTTCGTTCTATTCCGACGTTATCGCGTGGGTAGAGAAATAGGGGTGAGTATAGGAGAAGGGGAGTGAAGAGTAAGAGAAGGATTTGGCGCATCTCCACACGTCACCTGACTCCTTCGACGTCAGAGGTAGGTGGACTTTCGTCAACTGGAGAAGGGAAGACCCCTCGAGAAGATAAAAAAGGGCTCCTAGTGGGTGGAAGTTCAAAGGTCAATATAAAAAGGTCGCAAAAACGAGGCGGTCAACATCATCTCAACAATGGCGAATTCCGCAACCTTTGTTCTAAAAATAGGCTCTTTAATTTTGAATTTTCATCTAATCGGCCACCGGTAAGATCCACAAATACTGGGAACGTGAAAATATCAGTGAATTGTGGGAAGCGAGTAACTCCATCTGTTTGAGAAGAATAGACTGGATTTGATTGTTGCAACAATCGCGATCAGTCAAAGAACGTTTACTTATAACTAAACACTACTTTGATCGCTCAAAGAGATTCTGCGCATCGGGATAATAAACTTTACGAACTTTTTTCTTTTCTCTTTCTTGAAGCATTTAGTTACCCGCAGTTGTGTTTTACACTATAATTTTTACTTCTTTTGCAGGTTCAAAGGTCTCACTCTTCACAGGCTTTATCAGATGAAAAAAATTTTTCGTGAATCGCGGTCAAACTAAATAATTGTTATGTATATATAAATATTTGTTTCTAAATGCGATTCAATTCCAATTAGAATTAAACAACGAAAAATTAAAATATGATTCCTTGGGTTATTACTAACTCAGACATTACTTCACAGATACGGACGTATTTGTAACATCATTAATAGTGTCAATGACATTGAAAGACAGATTCTTCAGGAATACGGGATGAAACAATCTGTGTTCTTACGTCATTTTAAATTCATTCCTATAATAAGTTTCAAAATGAGCAGCACACATTTGTCCAAACGTTGAAAATGTCCTCTACATCTAACATATGAATAATCAGGCTTTCTGTAGTGCAGCAACATGAAGGCAAAATTAAAATGACTGAAATTTCATTACAATTTAAATTGTTCCAATGGGCAATTTAGCACCATTTGAAAACGGAAGCTCTAAACAAAACTTTCAAATTTGAAAATTTTTATATCGAAATTTAAATATTCGTACGAGCAGAAGCTTTCATGTACACTAAATTCAAATACTACAGTATTTCTTGTTTCGCAAAATATATTTCAAAACTGAACACACTTTTTCCATTTAACTACCCCCTTCCACCTTTTCTGCGTTTCGGTTTGTATAGTCTTCACAGATCCGAATTATCATCTTCAGCCCTTTTATGCCTCTAAAATCTTCATTCTCTACAATTATGATTCATGTAGCTGCTTCCATTAAAGCATTGTGGCCCTAGCGCCAGTGACGCATATCATGTCTTCGTGGTTTTAGAATAGTTGTTGCTATTTGCTGTTTTCAAATGACCGAACACTTTCTACTTAATACATTCACAAGTAATGACCAATACCCGTCGGTCGTTTAGCCGTCTCATCACAGAAAACGTTATCCAAGATGCACCACAGAAGGCGACCGATTTTACACCTGTGAGACGTTCCATTCCAAGTTTTGATGAAGAACATCTCGGGGCCCTCTTCATCAACCACTAAAGCACTCTAGATAACTTTCGGGCCTGCCGCGTATTTTGTGTGCTACCATGCCGCACAGACATTACACATTTACAAATATGCATACCTTCTTCGTGATTCGAGCCCAATGATACAGCAGACAGGAGCATTAACCACTATATCGATCAGAGCAGAGGTTTTAGAATAGTTTCCAGCAGTCAAGATTATACAATCTGGACGAAGGCTAATGGCAGGTCATTAGGAATTTATTGAACCTTTTAAAAGGACACAACTGTCAGTTTCAGCTACAGTTACGTACTTGTAGCATTTGCCTTAAAAATTAAAAAGAACTCTCTACCTAACTTTATTACGTCCAATTCTTTTCTATGCAGTATCTGTATGGCCAATTGCACCCAAAAGTCATACAATGAAAATTGTTGTTTTGCAAAACAAAATTCTTAGGGCCATCACTAATGCTCTAATGGTTTGTCAAAAAACCGACAAATTCATGCGGATTTACAGATTGAACATGCAATGGATTATATTTTGGCTACTTCTCACAATTTCTTTCAAAAGATTCAAAATTCCAGTTAAGAACGTATTAAAAATCTTGCTAACTACGATCCTGCCATCGAACATATTTATAAAAGGCCTAGAACAGTAGTAAGTATTGATTTTGTGAAATTTGCAATTTGCTTTTCCTTTTCCGATTCTAAGTTTTATTTACCACCTATCGTACCTTTTTCCTACATAACATCAGCATACTGCCCCTATGCAATTTATTTATTTCATTGAAATTTCTGTATTAATGTATTAATCATCTCAGCAATAACTGTTTAAATAAACAGTTATTACTACCAGCTCTACCATTACTGCTACCAACTCGGACAGCTTTATTTCCACTATATTTTAGATTCTGGGTAATTCCTGTATTTTTTATCAAATGCAATGCATTTGGTGCGCAAGGCTCTTTGTTTTTACGTGCCCACTGGCCAAGAGCACTCCATTCGACACGTAAAAAACCTTTGGGTTGAATGCTTGAAGCACCAACAAATCACAAGTCGATTGTTTTGCAAAGGCGTGGGAAAATACAATCTCTGATTGAATATGTATTAGATTCTACCAAAGGAAAATGCTGGTAGGAAACATAATGTCTGGTTGAATAACATTTTCTGTAGTCTTGGTAAATGCAAATACAGTTTTTAGACATACATTAAAAAAATTCAGCAGATGTAGTAGTAATCGGAACGGAAATCTTTCAAAGCACGGTCATAATCTTATAATATATTATATTTACTTGTGATTATATTCCTGTATGTATTAATGGGCAAGATATGGGATTTTAATTGAAAACGGGTAAACAATGGTAATGCAACGTACATCAAGTTTACTGAGAAAACGACTATTTTGCGTTTATTTTAAAGGCCATTACGGACTTCATTTCTGTTCGCTGGAATGACTAGCGCCAGTTAAAATGAATTTGTTTGGCAAATTATTTCAAGCTTATATTTATTTTAAGTAATTTTGTATGCTATGTGCGTAACTTGTATCTCCTGATTACCTAACTAAATAAAGAACGATTGGCGATTATTTAATTAAATTAAGAGAGATTTATTGCTTCAAACTTCCGGAATGAACCTCGCAAGTTTGGCGTGTTCTCTGTCAACGCTCACGATCGATGCTGAACTAGTCAATAAACAAGAAATTTTATTATGTAAATTTTTAAGTTACAGTTTTATTCGAGGCGTTCCTCTACATCTCTGCACCAGAAATAATGACACTGTTGTCAATCATAAAAAGAACTGCAAGAATAACAAGTGCAAATGCTACTTTCTTCGCGTTTAGATCAAGATGTCTGATCTATAAAGGCAACTAATAAGGCAGCTGATATTAACGCATGAAAACTATCAGAAAAATCTAAAAACTGGATAACTCAGCAAGAAGTTAATGAACTCATACGGGTTCAAAACTAATATGCGTGTTTATGCCCTTCATGGTTCAACATACGCGCTACTGCAACTAGTACTATAAACCTAACACGATCTTTCAAAGCAAATAATAGGGTACAGGGACAAAAACAAACAATGAGGGCTGGAAAATGTCAATAAGAATGTCTAAAAGTCATCTAACAATAACGTAGAGGAATAATGCAGTTTCACAAAAGTTTTTAGCTTTAGATAATCAAGATATTTCCACCGAAGAAACCAAGCAAGTACAAGTGTCATTCAACGCAGAGAAAGCAGAAATTCCGCCACTAGTACAGAATGGATAAAAAATTAACAGCCAAATCTCAGAGTGCATTTAAAAGGAATTTTTGTAGAACTTTCATCGAAGAATTAGGAAAAGAAAAGAAAAAAAAAAACTGACAACAAATTCCAAAAAACTTAAGATTAAGATTAATTATTCGGCATCTTTTAAATGCCACTTTAGAATTTTATAGGTAGCAAACGAAAAAAATAAACAAAAATGATGCAACCAAGCAATTGTTTAATGACGAGCTTATGAAAGAGGGGCAATCGATCCCGAGAGCATGATAGTTTTACAAAAGTCAGGAATTCTGGAATCGAGACACTGCCGATTTATTTTCCGGAACTGGAGGATTCAAACATAATACACAATCTTCCACATCCACTAGATATGAAAACCACATATTATTCTCATAAGTTTTCGATAAAAATCTGCACAGCGTTTCAGCCAAGGAATGAGTTTTGATAAACCAAAGTATATGAAGTTCGGCGAACATCAGTATTCGAAAGGAAATATACTGCAAAAGAAAATGCAGGCAGTTCTAACTGGTAGAAAATCTTGCGAAGGAAGTATCCGAAGTGCCTAAAACTTGCAAACAAGATACAATTAATTCTTTCAGAGTGGCGAAATTTGTTTCTGCATTTAAAAAAACTGAAGATTAACATTATAACTGATAAATTGTTAAAGCTGAATACAGAATAGCTACGATTTTAAAGTTTTTGCTTACGCTAATAGTACAAAGACACACGCTGAGAATATTCATACGACCCTTCACTTTTATCTAGATCAGAAATTCTAGAGAAAAATACACATGACAAGTTTATGACCTCTTCAGAATGGATTCTTGGACAAATGCCTGATATTCAGTATCCGATGCAAAAGCTAAAACAGTACTGTCATTATTTGAGAAAATGATTTTGATAAAACTACATTAATGTAACTCAGAAACAGATAATGCAACTTTACGATCTAGCGCAATGATTTGAGGCACAGGAAAGGAACAATGGTCGTTGCATGGCGAAGATGAGATCTGAAGCAAATGATTCTTAGCAAGGTCTTAAATAAAGAGAAAGACCACCAACATACTTTCAGCAGTGAATGGAGTTCCAGAAAAAATTAACTCAGGTACAATACAATACAAGGGGTAGCAAGCTCTATAAAAATACACAGAATATCAAGCTCTGTAGAAGATTCACGTCGTTTGGATGAGACTGTTCACAAAGCATAAAAATCTTCCTTAGATAGCTTTACAAAATTCAATATCTCCTTAAATTTACTACGCTCGATTTTGCAAAGCGGAATGCATTTACGTTACAATTTTTTCAGCATGAAGCCATGTAACATTCTTTAGCTCTAAGCACTTTAGGCAACGAAAAACCTTACACTTTATGAGAAAACTCTATTGTATCAATCAAAGTGCGCTGAAGATTCAATTTTGTAATGACCTGCCCCTTCCATGTGGATTAAATAGGTTTGCTAACCACAAAGGTTTGAAAAAAGAGCTAGATTATTGTAAAATGATAAACAAAGAGGATGAGGATATACGTTAACATGAGTAACATACACTGGTGGACAAATGCTAAGGACGGATCATAAACGTCTATATAGCGCCCTAAAAAGTGTGCTTGGATGAAAAACGAAATAAAATAACGCGAGAATATTAAGACATACCAATTAAGATGACTTATTGTGCTCTGAAATCTAGAAGGCTTTGAAAAATGTTCAACGGGAAAAAATGGTCATATTGTGCTGAATACGTAAAAGTGAAAAAAATGCAATTACCGTCCACCGGCATGCTGACGTAAGATGTCAATTTGAGATATGGTCACCATGAAGGGCGATGTAAGTTTCCACACGGCATGTCACACTTTGCACAACTGTTTGGGCGATTTATCCCATTCCTCTGTCAGTGTATGGATGACGATGTCTAAGTTTATTGGAGGGAATTGTCGACAAGTATGACTGCTCCCCAAAGCATCCCACACATTTTTAATGGTATTCAGACCTGAAGAACGTGTTAGCCATACAAGGCGTTGAATATCCCTCCTCTCTAGACACTCCCGGACAGCGACTGTTCGTGACATGTTGCGTTGTCGTCTATGAAAACAAATTTATCACTGACAGCACCACAGAGCATGCGAACAGGAGACAGCAGAACATCATTAATGTATCGCTGGCCAATGATAGTCCCACTTGCAACTACATGTAGGGGTATGCGGTCATTGATCATAGTGCCGGTTTATACCTTGATACTGCATCTCGGATACCGGTTCTTTCCTGGTTAATTCCTGGACGATAAGCAGTACCACACTCACGCCAGATCAGTTGGCGTCTATAATTCGGTAACAGACTGAACCTACTCTCATTTAAGAATAGTACACAAGCCTAGCTCTGTTGAGTCCAATTACGATGCTCGCGATACCATTGCAAACGAGCAGGTTCTTGTCTGGACAATAAAATGCACACAACAGAACGGTGGCCGTAAAGTCCTTGATGCGAATGTGTGGCTACAGTTTCGGGAGATTCGCTTATAAGTAGCAGCAAGTAACTGATTTGCTACCTCAATAGCTGTGCTGAGTCGTTTCTTTTGTCGAAAGCATTATGTACCTATCTTCTGCAGGCGTCGTACAGCGAACGCGACTTCTCCTGTGACGTTTGCTACACATTCCATTTGTTTGAAATGATTTCCAAAGCCTTGAAAAAACATTGAAGTACCTAGCAACGTCTGTTATATTTCGCCCTTCTTCAATCTTGCCGTTCACTAGGCCACGCTGAAAATCATCTAGGTGATGCGAGAAAACGTACCGAAAATTGCAAGATCATCAACTGATTCTTTCCCGTTAAATTTTGTTTTTAACAACAAAAGTCAATACGCATCAAATTCTTTATCTCTTATCAGCGCATCACGTGACGAACAGCTTCAGCAATCCCAAACTTGCATACGCACAACACGTCTTACTATGTTTTACACGCATCTCTGAAATAATGCTCAGCGAGAGGTAACACGTGAAACTAAGCAAACTGATTGTTCCAACAATAGTACTCTCAATTTCTGCGTTTATTGTCTATTTTTTCATAGCGAGAAGCCCATCCCCCGGGGGTTGACTCAGAAGAATTCCTGGGAAGTGCTGGCTAGGATCTGTACTTAGGCAGTCTCAACCACGGGAGCATATAAGTTGACTTCACAGGACTAGATCCGAGTTTATTCTCAGGTTCGTTCAGGCTTGGCAGGGACCGTACTGGTACTGTCGTGTCTGTTCCTCTGTTTGTGGTGGAGCTAGATTGGAGATCACCGACCTAGTCTTCGGGGATTTCGCCCTCATAGTCCCAGTGGCGGGGACTGATAAAGTGGACAAGGCACCAAGCGACAATTCGAAGTCAATGGAGTGGTGCCCGGAGGCGGAGATGTTCACAATATTTTCTTTTTTTTTTCTGTTTGCTAGCGTATCTTCCTTGTCATATGCTTTGCATAAACCGGGCAGGGACTGTGGGGTCTGCGCCGCCGTTGAAGGGGTCATAAGAGCTTGGACATGCTCACCCCGAAAGGCAGGCCCTAGAGGCATCCAGGACGGCGGTCCAGTTCTTGCGTAACTTGTGAGAAGCCCATCGTAAGTTCAGAACAGCATAAATCGGACAGCTTGTAGTCTGGAGACTGGCTATATTTATAGTTATCAAAAATATGAAATCCTATTTGAAGGCCGATATCGTGAATTTAGATTTATTTGGCAATACAGTCCATAAATTTTCCTAGTAAACGTTCGACGATTAAATCAATGACCAGCTATGCGCTTCCGATAAGTTATTGAATAACGGATTACTTAAATCTGCTTTAAAAATTAACTGGACAGCAATACATTTGGAGATGTCACATAAACCATCTGAGTTTATAAACCACAGTGATTACTCATCAATTTGCTCAAACTCTGTTTATAAGACTGTTTAAAAATAGTCTCTCGCTGTCAATGCCACCAAACACGTCTATCACTTGTGGCTTTGCTCATATTCCACAGTTCTTGCTGCATATTCCACAGCTTTTGTACCATACGTGGAGAAAAAACTTCTTTTAAATGCCTTTCTCCCCAAAAAATAATCTTAGAAAGTGTGCAAACGTTTCATGAATTATTAGTTTTCCGTAATTCATCTTTAAGTTACAGAAATCATAAAATATCTTAGTTCCACTCCATACATATACATACAATTTGCTACTCAGAAATGAAAACTGGATATAAGGTTACTGTTTTAACACTTCCAATAAATGCTCATTATGACTTCTATTAGTCCGAGAAGCCGAATGAAATTTTTCTTCAGGGAGGATAACAAGCAAGGTAAGGTAGCAACAAATAGCTGCAATGCCTTTCGGAATTACTTTCTCAGATTTTTTTAATGAATTTGATATTTAAAAAATTAAAACTTTCCTCATATGTTCTTTGCGCCCTAATCGTCATCACAACAATTAATAAACTTGGGTTCGATTTCCCATGGAATCTTGAAAAATCAGATCTGAATTTTAAAGGTTTCATGCTCGCAAAACACGTCCGTACAGATTTCTGTTCATGGAAATTAACAGCATCAAAGAATAAAACTAATGATATATCAACAAATGAAAACTGAATAAATTAAAGCAATTATTTATGTGAACAACTTCATTCTAACAGTACTGTTCTTAGAAGAAAAAGGAATATGCAGGATACACTATTATTAGAGATACGTAATTTCCGTATTTAGGAATACAGGCAAATAAATCCCTGCGAAATTTACCAGAATTAACGAATACTGTACACGGACTTTTTTTTTTAACGAGAACTGGTTCTTCGTTTGATGCTGTCGTTTATCTAGGGCAGGGATAGTCAACAGGTCCCTACTGCCCACTAGTGGACGATTTAAGCTTTAATGGTGGGCGGTAGAGAATTTGATCCAACCGATGATGAAAGTCCGTTCTCCCGCACTCAGCTCACTCCTGTTTCCAAACCTTTATAAGGCTTTGCTCCTTCTCTTGGGTGTTGCACTGTGACTATAGCGCGCATAATGGAATTATTGTATCTTAACAAATTGTGAAGCTAGGAAAAATTTTCCCGAAAAATGAACTCCTCCTTTTCCTACCATTGAAGCTTGGTTAAATAGCCGAAACAGTTTCGCTAGAACCGATGTTTCGGCTAGCTACGCGGGACATAAATTTTCTGTCTCTTATAAATATAAGCAAAGAATAAATAAATGTATAAGTCTAATTAGACATATTTTTATTAAGTCTCTACTCAAAAAATTACTTTGCATTTACGCTAAACTAAGTTACTGCGAAACCGGTGGGCGGTAGGAATAAAAAGGTTGACTACCTCTGATCTAGGCGAAGGTACGGAGCACACTGTTGTCATTTTCAATGAAAACGAGGACGGCAAAAAATTAACTGTGGCATTTATGTAAACGTTTTACTAAGATAAGCACCATACAGTGAGACAGGTGTTTAGCACCATTAAAGCTCCATAACACAGAAGTGGGTTGAACGCAGATTATAGAGATGTTCATTAATTTAATCTGTCTAAAAATTATATATAATACCATATACTGTAAAATACGGTAGCGTAAAAATAAAGAAATATCTATCAAAACAGTAGGTGATTAATTCATAGTAAACAAAAATCGGAGCGGTCTCCGAGATCTCAGTATGATGGTTAATCAATTGCTCATCTACATTAGTGGTCTTCAAACCACGAGTTAAGGTAAAAATTTGAAAAGAAAATTATAAAGCATTCACACTAGTTGACTGATGTCTATTAACTAAAAAACATAGCATGCATTTAGTTATCTTTGAAATTCAAGTACAACTCAATCAATAAATATAACTAAGTG
This sequence comes from Stegodyphus mimosarum, assembly GCA_000611955.2. Lineage (NCBI taxonomy): Eukaryota > Metazoa > Arthropoda > Arachnida > Araneae > Eresidae > Stegodyphus > Stegodyphus mimosarum. The sequence continues at coordinate 443,557 of KK121323.1, forward strand.
ACACCCGGAGCACGAGTTCATGTTATTAATGAGCAAATTACATTAATTTTATGTTAAAATTTTGTAATAAAAATACAATACTTTTATTTAATTGCCTTTATATAAAATACCTGTAACATATTGATTTATGTTAAATATTGTTTTAAGATATATTTTTCTAAGGGCGGGGATATGTAATAAAAATTTAGTATCTACTATAGTACTTAATCTTTAAATACAGAACTCTTTAAGCGATTATTTTGAATCAAAAATGAAATTTACTCATAATTGAAAACGACATTTTATATAAATCGGATAGCGTAATATATTTATTCCCTTTTAATTTTATATCTGAAGCACTATCGTACAATGCATAATCTCTTAACAAGACTAAGAGTTATACCAAAATTACTGTGGCACTTTTATCGATGCTCAGCATGCACTCTATGATAATTACGGAAATTATACAGTTCAAAACAATACAAAAATTTTAAATCTATCTCTTGCTTTTAATTTGAAATTCCAACAGACTTAACAGTTAGAAGTGTGCATTTATCTGGCAAAAACTGAATCGCACCATTCTAGCTCAGCTATAATTCCGTGAAACTAATTTTTCTGGAAAATGGTCTTCAGTGGCTCTGACAGAATGAGAATTTCTTTTATCATACACAATGACCGGTATTATTTAGTGCATACTAAAAGAATATAAAATATGCAAGGGGAGAAAATTAATGTAACAGCTTTCCGCCTTTTTGATTTCTAATTAAACACATTTTATATGACAAAGTAAATCCTTTAAATTATACTATGCAACATGAGGATCGTAACACGTATAATCCTTTCAACAACATTACAAGAATGAGAATACACGAACAGCTTGCAGTAACAACAATCTGAAATGTTCGCCACTTGTGGCGACATGACAATCGAAAGAAGCGATCAGCAGAAAATCCGCCTCGCTCCTTTCGATCCAAAACAGCGAATTTTTTGCTTGTTTTTTTTATCGCTCCTTTCGAAACATTGTCAGCATGGTAAATATGTATTCACCTGCTGTCGACTCTGGCCTTTTAACAAAAGCGCGCAGTTAAGTCTCGATGTTGTATGCGTGCATGAATGTGTACACGCACATACATGTACCGAACTGATGATAACGATTGTGAACTAATGCGAGATAAATGCCAAAGTCGACGACAAAGATAACAATTTAGCAGCTCTGTTTCCCTTTCGGTTATTTAAATTGACAGGTTACGTTTTAGACACGGTGCATAACGCTCAGAGTCAACCACACACTCAGAAAATACCAAACAAAAAATATGATTAGGAGCATAGGAGCAACAGGATGCAAAAGCACATAGGTAAAATTATTAAAAGCAGATTATGAGAGTTTTTTTTTTTTTTTTAAAGTCCAAAAGGGCTTTGTGCCTGAAGGACTATTTTTTTCGTTTTGCGATTTTGCGTCGGAAACATTAAAAGTCTCAATCACTTTCCAAACAGTCGCCACAAAATATTGCAGCTCTGTATTATATTTAAAGAAATTAAATAATGAAGAATCTGCATAAATGTATATCTATTTCTCCAAATGTGATAAAACAACGGTCCCTAGCGCCATGCAGTTTTGAATAACGTACGTAAGTTTCCATCCGAATATACGCATCTGGAAGCCCAAATTTGGAATTTGTTTATTATCTAATTTCTAAAACTTTAAAATGAATTTTTGATGAACAAACTCAAGCGATTTAAAATTTAAAAGCGAGCAATGGCAGCACTTTAAGGAAAAAAAAAAAAAAAAAAACCTTTTTATGTAAAGCGCGCGGAACTGTGTATCGGAAATTCTAAAGATATGCTCATTTTAAAATTATTTTGCGATATTGCGGTTGAATTGAATTTTATGGCTTAAGTGCGAAGAACGTGATATTTAATAAATAAAGGTAACACACAAAACGTTAAAACAGGACCCTTTGGACGTAATTTAAAACTTTTTTTTTAAAAGATGTTCAATGCAGTTTAATCTAGAATGCGACCGCCATACACTTGTACAAGCTGAGCTCTTGGCCGTTTCAAGATATAACAAGACGGTTGTTACTTTCGTAACGCTAAAGGCATGATTAGAAATAATACATACCTTGGGATTGCTAACATCTAATGAAATAATTGAAATAAATTTGCTCTTCCCTTTGAGAAAAAAGAAAACCTAATAATAAAAATGAATAATTAAATCTAACATCAGTAAATGCAATTAAAAAGTTGCCAGTTGATGATAATCCTCACTAAACACGCAATCCAGCAACTCGTAACAGCACGCATAAGCGTGTAAACATTGGCTGAAGAAATAAGAAGATACCACAAAGTTATAAAACGTGCATTTTTTGATTATTCGATTTAATGCTAAATATTTCAGGTGTCAACTCAACTTTCAATTATGCGATATCTAGCAGTGCGTGGTAAAGAAAGACAGCCATTGAAGGCCACTGAAACCTTATCATCAATTGTTTGACTAAGTACTGAAACGTTTTGTAGTCGCTACTTATAATAATGGGTCAAATGTAAGATTGAAATAATCATTCATTAATTGATGATAAAAAAAATATTAACACCCCATTCTACAGAACAGAACAGAATACTGCTGGAGTAGGTCCCTGCATTGATCTTAACCATATGAGGATACTAACAAATTCAGCAAATTGCATCAGCGAGCAAGACAATGATAATTAGAAACACAGACAATACATTACATATATACGTATATACATAGTTAGATTATTTAGAAATGAACAACTAATTAAGAGGTATTAAACTAGGTGTGTACATAAAAGTTACATTTACAATTATGATTAAAAAATAGTACGCTGGACAGCAGAATGTATGGGAAGATGAATAATTATGTTTTCTTAACAAATTACTCTTATCTCTTGAGATTAAAGTAAGGCTATTTCTTCGGGGGAATTGCTGGTCATTACATAGTAATTTACAATGCGGAACAGTTTCGTGAGACTATAATAACTGGACTTTGTGTTGACAACCATGCTGCTCAGATCAACGTATTGAGTCTTTTGATATGATGTTTCTTCAAAAATATTAATGCAATAAAATGCATACTGATCGGAGGCCTTCCACTCCATACTGGTATTGGTCTGTTTTCCTCTTCTTCTTAAATCGTTTTACAAAGCAGAAGCAGGGACCACGACCAGTTAGGAATTGAATCAACGATGGTCTGTAGCTATAAAGCTCCATTTGGACCTTCGAATACAGTTGAAAGACACGTCTGCCCTTGGTTCCAGATAACCATTTGTTCCTGCTGCCATTTATTCATAAGATGCACTTTTGCAATGTGCTTAAGATAATACAATAAGAAAAGTGTTGATTGCTCTGGAATGGTTGCATCATTGGCAGCTTTCTTTACAATCTCAATCAACAACTACTCCCTGTATTCCAGTGTAGAGAACCCAATACAAAGGGGGGCATTTCATCCTATTGTTAGCAAGGCTTGTCTGACGCTAATGAATGAGGGACATCTGCTAACAGTGTGTTCGAGTGCTACCAGGCTTGTAGCTGAACGGTTGTAAATGATGATGTGACATCCACTTACTTTACTTTCAATCCCATTCTACAAGAATCATTGCGAATTTCGCATGAGAGGCGGCAGAATTTAGTGAAATCTGTAAGCGTTTCTTGGGCATGGAAATTAATATTTACGGACAGACTAAATAAAAATATTTAATTCATTATGAAATAATAACAACACTTACTAACAATGTAAATTGATTGTATATGTTAACTGGAATTTAAAGCAGAAAATGCATCTAAAAATGCCTAGTATTTATATCATACATATATATACACACATGTTCAGATCTTAAGTGACATTTGTGCGCTTACTCTTAAATAATAAATGACATTTCTTCAACTGCAAATGAAGAAGGTAATAGTACTAAATCTTTGAAATCGCTTTGGCTAAAAATAAAATCTACGTTAATCAGTGTTGAAGTTCCTTACATTCAACACCCGGGCAGCATGAAGCAGTAGAGAATATATCTGCTTTGAACCATGATACAGTTTAAGAGTTCTTCCAGTAGACTGTTCCATTCTTCCTTTATAGTTTGCATTAGACTTTGCTTGTTTTCGGGCAAATAAGGTTGGCATTATCACTGGTAAAAAGGTTTACCCAGAGCTACCATGGAATAAGCAAATGTGACATTAATAAATGCTTTACTAGGGATATAAATAATCGAATCCCATAAATTTGAAAAAAGAACTCGCAATTTTTCGCTTTTTTCGAATCTTGCTATGAAAAACCGTTTCTAATTCAAAACTTCGGAAAAACCATTTTTATTGGACTTATGGCAGCACTCATTAAAAGAAAACCTGTCTACTACAATTTCAGACCACCCAAATTACAATTATCACATAGTAGTGGCAATAAGTGTCACATTCTTAATTATCCGGAAAGAATAATTTAGCATTCTAAGCTTAGTATTTATCTATATCAAAATTCGTGTAATAATTTTCTCCTTTCTACACTTATTTTGTTTTAAAAATATTCTGAAAAAATACAAAAAATAGAATCGTTATTATTTTCTTCTCAAATTCGATTGAGAAAATGAAGCTCAAACTCGTGTTTTAATTATGTATTTCATTTACTAGATTTTTTGCAATTACTTAAAAATTATAGGTACATTTTTAAAAACCGTATTCTTAAATTTGTTTTACATTAGCCAATTTTGCTTTAAATAAAAAAAAACTTTAAGCAAAAATTCTTTTTCTTCATCATATGAAGGTTTCTAGAGACTCGATGATTCAATAAAACTTAGAAAATTCATTCTCATCTTTACATTTTACAGTTGCAGTCGTTTGTCATGTTGCCACTGCACAGTGCCCGCAAGCCAATCAGATTACAAAAACACCACTCACCATTATTCTAATACCCAATATAACGATACATTTTCATGCCAAATGAATTGACGTTTATAATCCGATTGCATGAATTATGAATGAAACATGAAGATAATATGCTTTGCTCTGGTTTGGTTTCTTCGATTATGACAAAGCACACAAGGATTATCGGCCTAAGAGGAGGGATGCCTTCGTGAAGGACTTTTGATGGAAACTGGCCCGAATACACGTTACACTTGAAAAATTACGAAAACGCCCATGCAGCCAGCTCGTTTACCAAGATTCGAAACACGGACTGAACTACCAGTTTTCTGTGACATTACCGCTCGGTCCCCTCGAAAAACAGGGTTTACCACATTGCTACCTCGACTAGTTATCATCGCCCATCGTATATAGTTTTAACTATGCAAACTGAAATAAGTTGAGTTACGGTATTCTGATACAATAATTTTGGGGAATTATTTACGTTTTGGACACGGGTATGTTTCTAATTTGGAAATCAAGTTTTGATTATAAGGCAGCAGTTCTTTCATATAAGTAGTTTCATTAATCATACGAATTTCTGTGACGCAAATGGAAGAGAGGTTCCACAAGCTACTGGTAAATACTACGTAAACCAGGCAGCCTTAAAAATAAGTAAATTAAACAAAATGAAAATATTTATGATATGCATATTCAGGCGTCAGAATCTTCCTAAGTATTCTTTTGTCAGGCGTAAAAATGTGGCTATTTGATTGTTTTTTCTCTCTTACGGCCCAATCTACTTAGCATTTTTTACTGAATTACAATTCCAAACTATCATCAGCGTGTGAAGTGATCTTCACGGCTCAGCGGCCTGGTCGTAGTGATATTTTGCACTTTTACCTTCTTTCTTTCAGGTTTTCATTTGATTTTTTTTAAACCAAAAGTTCACGAGATATTAAAAAAAATTGCGTCGATTTGGAAGATTGGGCATTGAAATATAACTTCACCATGGTGGTCCAGTTGATTTACCTCTTGCTTTAGTGAAGGACTAAGTTCGACGTCCGTTGATCACTTCATAGTGACAAAGGAAAAAACAATGGGAAAAGTAGCTAAATACACATTTCCAACATAAATGCAGTCTTCAAAATCCTAATTATTCAAATACACAAAAGTAGTAAACAAACGAAAAGTCTTTTTTTGTATCTGTATATTGTTCGGTTTTCTTTGGTAGCATAAACTAGTATCATATTCCAAACAGACTTTGAGCGAATTATCGCTTGGTCTGAAATAATAAAAGAGTCTTGGAAAGGTTTAAAACAACGTTTTTATTAAATCAAAACTTGAACATCAAATGCACGTCTCGTGCTTACACATCAGCCGTCACTTGTGGCGAAGTAACATAAAGTAATAATCAATTTCAAAAGTTCAAATAAGTCTATTAACCAAAGACTATACAATGGATTTAAAGCGGAAGTTGGCTCAAACATTTCTCATCGGCGTAAAAATTTAAATGTCAGCAGTAATAACGCAAAGCTGAAGAATTACAATCTTATCAAAACTAAAACCTAATATCATTCATTACCTTCAGAAGCCAAAAACAATCCCAAAACCTAGACTTAAAAAAAGTTCCTAACTTGATTTGCATTCTGGTGAAGAAACGGAAACTAAATAGGAGAGTAAAGCTGGAATTATAAACACATGGTTACCTAAAAATAATAATAACCCTACATATGAGTAAACAAATTCATTTCTATGCTCATTTAAATACCAATAGATAATGTTAGATATGCAAATGTGTCACATATAAACTCACAAAGAATCTGAATAACTCTATTCCAATGTCTTACAATTCTAGCGAAAGAAGTCAATTAGGAATTTCAACGCAATAGATATCAAACTGGCTATTCACTGCAAAATACAACAAAAGTAAGGACGGAAGCTGTCGGCAGTCATAAGTTTTCTGTGCGCAAAATTTGCCGTGAAGTGTTATCTTCACGCTTTGGATAATGTTTCAAGACAGATAAGAAGTAAACCAGAACAAGCTCATTCAAGATTCAAAGTACTTAAGTAGACGACATTAACACGTCAGACCATACCTGCAAGCAACAAACTTTCTTAAAATACCATAAGATGCCATGACAAGCATTTCCAGCTGCCAAAGGACCAGAAGTTTCATAGCCGTTCATATATGGCTCGAGGAAAAAGCTTCTTAAAATAAACACATCTCGTAGTTTCTGTCCTACTACTCTCTACAAATAGCAAGGTCCCCTGAAACTGGATTATCAATAATTAGAGTAATGTAGCATCATTAAGCATTTCAAATTTAGATTATTGAATGTTTCGCGTGATTCTGTTTGAATAACACTTCAAGGGAAAAATGGGCAATTACTACCAATCCGAAGAACACCATCCAGTTCAGTGGTGATGAAACTATGGTTTAAAGCAGGCATCACACTGACTTTTAGACTACACTGCTATCAATGACGGAACAGTCCTTGAAAGGAAAGTAGGATGACCCATATGATATTAATTTAAGTAGATAGCCTATAAAAAGATCGTGAGTGCTAGGTAGAAATGTAAATTAGCTACTGATATGGACATACAGCAAAGAGCTGAGTGCGACTCAAAGGAGCATGATTATTGGTGCTCAGTTTGATTAGGTGAGATTTCGTGAGATTTCTAGCAAGATCAAGAAAGCATTTGCAAAAATGAGCGATGTAGTGTTGAAACAGAAAACATGACCGAATTAAAGAACCCACGCCAACAAGTCAAAAGATTTTACAGGCAGGGGCTATCGATGCCGCCGACATGTGGTGAAACTTCGTTAGAAACCGAAACCACAGACTTTCAGTGGCTTCTAGAAGTAATGCCAGTGCTAGTGCCAGTCGATAAGAGGTGTTTAAACTTTTCTATGGATGAACTGCGTAGCATAAATCAATGAACGCCCAACGTCCATTGAAGTAGTGCAAAACACGTAACTCTAGGAAAACGGAAGACTGTTATGTAAAGTGACGAACCACGGTACATACGTGATATTCCTGTGAGAGACTTACATGGATCTGGCGATTGTAGATCCAATTACGAGATCTAGCAGAGAAAGAATTAGGGCGAGGCAATGATTTCCTTGGTTTAGTCTTGGTCTCAGATTTTATTTCTCGAACGCGAATGCCGCATTCTGAAGCGTAATACTGGACAATGCTGCAACTACGCAGCAGCAATTTGAAAAACGATCGTATCCTTTTCAATACGGGAATCTATCCGTTCATGAAGCGACAGTCCTAAACGAGTGGTTTGACGCAACAGAAATGAATGAACCCAACTGACCCGTTCAAAACTCTAATCTAAACCGAAACAAATATCTCTTGGATGAGATACAACGCAAGATTAGAGGCTGAGCAAAGGTATGACAGGACTGTTCGCTATGCTGCTGGAAGAATGGAAAACAATATTTGTAAAGAACTACCGATACCTAGCGGAACGTCTTTCTCCAAGGGTAGAAGCTGTGGCAGTGGAAAATGGCGATGTCCGGTCATTAATAGCAAATAATGTTCAGACGCATAGAAACGAGAAACTGGAATTTTGTCTCAGACATTTTAGAACGAACTTCTTCAACGATGGTTCTCTATAAAACTGCCAATTGCTAAGGCAAGAACCATTCTGGATTTCCCATGAAAACACTACATATATATCATATCATAAAATATATACCTATACCTATACCATAAAAAGCGAAGCACCAAGAAAGTATCCAAACGGGATGAAATTGCATATGCCCATATCTTATAAATGAGTATGTAAATGATTAACTTTTCACGGCCAATGACTGACTAACTGAAGATCCAGCGTATTGCAAAAGAGCATGTAGATGGTATATAGAACATAGGACATTCCAGTGCTAAGACATAACTTTCATGCGAATATGGTTCCGTCGATTCACGTGGATTGTATCAATGTCTCGCAGATCTCACATTTGAGAGAGGGACGCACAACTGGGCTAAGGAAACAAGGTGGTTAGCTCCGCAGTCTTCAACATCTATCCTGGGCATCCCAGGTAATGAGATCTTGGCATTTTGTACAAATGAATTTCATAAGTACATTATAAAGGACAACAGCACCAGAATGAACTAATTCGGTTTGCAGAAGGCTCTTAGATTTTCCATCATTTATCATGATCCATTAACCAGTGCTAATTACTTTGTGAATTTTGGTCACACAGTTTTGTTAACAGTAGGGTAAAAATTAGGTTAATAGAAACAGAGAAATATATTTCGTTAGTCCAGAGCTCCGATATCGACTATTAATCTGAGACTTGACATAGTTCTGTCCCCATATGTTGCTAAATTTTGCACTGATACTATTCATTTTTCTATCAGATGTCAAGTCTTGATTAGGTAACTGTTTAAGGCGAGTTCGTTGTTAGCTAAGTTCTTTATATGAAACTCAGATGTGTTAAAAGACATTTAAAGATGTAATGATGTGCATACAGATTTCTGTAGAAGAAATATTTCTGGTATTAAAATGTGTCTAAAAAGGAGCGTGACCAGACATATACTTGGGAGAAGAGACGGTTGGCGTTGGTACACTTTTCATTCACTTTTTGGAAGGAAAGTGTGGCTTCTCCTTCTTTCTAGTGCATTGTCCTATTCATTTTGCCAGCTTAATAAGGCTTTCTAATAAAAAAATTTTCTCGATTTAGTTTTTTCCGCTGTATTTGTAATATGTTACTTTAGGATTGCAAGAGTCAGCGCCATAGCCAATGCCGCACCGCACGGCAGGATTTATTGGCGGCAAAATTTTTATAATTTAGGAAGGAAACGGTCGGCAGAATTTAAGAATTGCACAGTACTGGACGGTAAGAAGCCTAGCTCTGGCATTGACTAAAGTATAAAAAGGCTGCAATTACTCCGGCCAACAGCCCTCGAGTGCTTCACCATTACAAATAATATAATCTAATTTGCCTGAAATATTTCAGGTATATTATAAGACGGAAAATTTATTAATTATCATCTTGATAGGAAGTATTTAATCTATTACAATTTAATTCGCCCTACATATTTGTAGTGTATATCAGAAGACTTCAAATTATGTAGCAACAATATTCTTAGACAAATGACATGTTTAACAATTTTAATTTTTTTATTTTACTTATTTATAACGTGCTCCGCGTTATTGACTACACGGTAAGGGAGGGATGCCCCGTGGAGCACTTTTTAAGGGAACTAGCTTGTATTCACGTTACACATGGGCAAATTATGGAAACGCCCATGCAGCCAGCCGTTCGCCGTGACTCGACCCCCGACCGAACTACCAGTGTTCAGCGGCTTTTACCGCTCGGCCACAGGTGGGCTTTATGTTTAACAACTGAATCTGTAAAACTTACCTTTGGGGCCCAGGAGGAAGTGACTTCTGCAGAGTCTGATGCATCGTGGCAGAATCAGCAGGTTGGGCTCCGGGAGTCGAATCCCCGTCCCTCGTCTTCTGATGACGTAGCAAGAGTAATCTACCGAGATCCTCGCACCACACAGATAGCAGGGCTACAAATACAAAATAAACAAGAATAAATAATCGCTTCGGCAAAATGCCACACATCTGAAAGAAGTAATAAATTATTTCAATATGGCAAAACTTACGAGACTATCTGTATAAAGAAAAAGATTTTCTAAGAGAAATTGGCCCATATTGATAATCGGGGTGGAAGTAATAGACTATTTACTTAAGAAAGCTCAAACAGCAGAATTCAAGAATATCAGAACAACAGCGGACTCCTTAAATTGTAAAGACACTGAAATCAAGAAAGTGAGATATTTATTCATTACCCCAGTTCATATTTGCTTAGAGATCATTTCTAGAGCTAAGACTTTCTGAAAACAAATTGTCTTTAGTGACATGTTAGCCATCAAATCACTGCTCTGTATTTCGATTTTCTATTTGGCAATCATCACTGAAGAAGCAGTTTTCTCTTCAATGTTCTCGCCTAACCGCAGTATCGTCTGAAACATTTATATCTCACACTAACTTCAAAAGCTTTAATGCAAAAATTTTCAACAACAAGTACAAATTTTATAATTATTTATGTATGCAAAACCATTTAACTCTAAGCACCAGAATTACCATCAAGAATACTCGAATACTTTCTTTCTTGAATCATTACTACACTTGTATTATTACAAGTATTATTATTACTTTTATTTTCCTCAAGTTTTGCAAGTTTAATGGTACGCTTTATAAGAAACTAGCGGAAGTCCCCAATGCCAGTTAAGTTAGATTGAGCGTAATGTATCTAACAACAGAGAGAACAATACCGCTGTAATCCTTGGCTAATAACGATGCAACAAATACGGATCATATTCAAACATTTTTTGATCTGATGCGATATGGAACCTACATAAATTTCGAAAGAAAAATAAACTAATTCTCTCTCATTATATCAGCAACAATGGCACGCAGTTTTTAATGATTTTCTCCTTTCTAATTAAATGGTTTTAAAAGCTCAAGTTCCATCCAATATTTCACCTATAGTATTCAATTTTTGTCGATTAAATGTGGCAAAAAATGGATCATAATCGATCAGCAATCAATAACGCGAACAAACAAGCAAAAATACACATACAGGCATTCTTCTTTATATATATATATTTTGTAAAACTTAGAAATTGTTGATTAACAAACTCTACGATTTGAAAGCGAGCAGTAGCAACACTTTTAAAAATAAAGCACTTTTATCTCCAACGCGCGAGACTGTTGCCACTTGGAAAACTGAGTGCGAAAATGAGTGTTTTCAGAGTTTTTAATTGATATCTCGGCTGATTAAAGTCGTACGAAGAGAGGAATAGTCGAAATGGATTCCCACGAATTTTTGGCATTGGGCATAATGTATTTAATGTTTCGCAATGGTACTTTTATTTTATTGTAAAACTTAGGAATGTTTTCACAAACTCTACGATTTGAGAGCAAGCATAGCCAATACTTCTTGAAATAAAGCAGATTTTTATGTGCAGCAAGCGAAACTGCTGTCACTCGAAAGAATGAGGACGAAAATTAGCGTTTTCAGAGTTTTTAATTTTAGCTTTTTATTTCGGGGGGGGGGGAAGGAGGGAAGTGGACGTCTACCTTTTCCACGACACAAAAAAGAATAGTAGAAAACTTGATGACGATAGCTATAGTAGTGACTGAGTTAATCCCGAACAAACACACATAAATTCTTCTTTATATGCATATAGATTATCGCATTCCTTCATACGAGTTTTGGTGGTGGAAATGGAAGTCCAACTCCAATTGGAAGATCCATAGCGAGAGTAGCGCATCGTAGCATATCGATTCATAGCGAGAGAACAGTTAATTTTCCAAATTACCTATTCCGAAAGAAACATAATATCTCTATAGCTTTAACTAATTTTACTGTTTTATATAAAACATGTTATTTAATTTTCGCGCTACTTACGTATTATCTCGTCGATCATGAAACTGTGTCTAAGCAGTGCCAGCTATGGATAAGGGTGACGTAACAACACACTCATAACATTTGCAATTTCGTTTGATGCAACCTTGATTGATTCTTGACACGTTAGCTTCGCTTTTAATGCCAGGGATCTAAATTAACGGTTACTGCTATTATTTTTGATGCATTTCGAAAGAAACTGGTTAACATCTGGGATTGATGATTAAAGCGATTCTATAGATTTGCATTCTATAGAACAGTTAGCAGTGGATTATTTACAGTTATGAGATCCTACCATAAAGAAAGTGTGTTTTAAAGAATATGATTTGGTCACTTGAATATGGCCGACAAAACAGTAAAAGACTGGAACAATTACCTGCGAGAAGTCTGCACTTATAGTTCAAAACTGAGCTTCAGGTAAAATTGGAGGACCTAACAAAATAGCAGAAACCAAATGAAAACCTTTTTACGAAGATCATAAACGAAGCGGGTTGAATACTAATTGTTTACTAAGTAAAGACCCGTCACTTCTTTCACAATTCAGCAAGAACGATTGGCGCAGCTTTGAGGTCTCCGACAACTTTCGCCCACGAGATAATATACTAAGTACCATTTTCGCACACATTCACAAATGACATTGCATGTAATTTATATTCAGATTAAGCCACTGAAACACATTTGAAAACTAAAAACGATTCGATGATTTTTAGTTTTTAACAGTGTTGAATATGAGGCTGCACCTGCATCTGAAACCTGAAATGATTTTAGCTTCCCAGATTCAATATAAAGGTGTCTCCCAAGATTAATCAGACTTTTCTCAAACTTAAAAAAATTTTCTACATGGTCCTGCAGTTACAAATTCGACGCAGTTTTAAACTGACACCTATTTGCCCATCGAAAGTACAAAACAAAAATGATGATACGTGAAAAAAGCACTGAAAAGCATTAAAAACGAATATTCAGCTGCAAATTCTTTAAAAAATATGTGGAAATAAATATATTTTACAATCAATGTGAAAACGTAGACAGAAATACTCTATTAACTTCAAAACTACGCCACTGAAATTGGTACGCAATTCTAAGAAGCTGTATCATCGTATTAATAAATGTTTAGAAGGATTAAAGAAGGATTTAAATAACCTTATAATAATTCCCAGACATTTCCCAGACTTATATAATTCCTATAGATTTTAATATTTGAGCTATCTTAAAAACGAACTTCTAAATCCTTTTTCTTAATATCATTGTCATGTTTGTTTAGTTCATTACTTTAATTCTTACCCCTTCACACTTTTTACTTTGGCCTATGCCTCACTCGTTCCGCTCTCCTAAAAGCCTATAGATCCATACTATGTTTTCTGAATACGAAGTAATTTTTAGCTAAATTTTGCCCTTTCTCAGTAAGTGAGGAAATCTGCCAATTTTTATGCAAATTGCTTCAATAACATTTATTTCATTTTGGGGCTTTCTAACAAGAAATTGTCTAATTCAGCATGATACGAGAAAGTGACATTAGTAAGGGGTATTCTCCGTTTTTCGGTATTTTAAATATTTTATATGAAGATTTTCACCCGTCGTAATTTGGACCAGATGCAAGAGCTAATAATTTTACTTAATTCGAAGCCTTGCTGCTGATCTTTGTTTATCTCAGTTCACTAATCTTAGTGAAACTGCTAAAACCCCTTTTCCCCCCTCTGTATTAAAAGGCACTGAGGATTCAAGTTGCTACACGTGAGGTTTGAATACTTTTTGCAGGTAGTTAACTACATATATACATTTTCATTTACATATAATGGGAATTAAATTATTTATGTAAAATGTTTTATTACGCACAGTCGCAAAACTGCACGTTTTAAAACATTTTTATCTCCAGATAAAAAATCGCTCTAAAGATACGCTGTTTTTAAATAGTTTGTGATTTTGCTGTTGAGTTGAATTTCATGTGGCGTAAGTGCGAAAAACATGATACTTATTAAATAAAGTCAGAACATAAAAAGTTAATAATAAAAAGACAAAAAAAAGTTTTGTAAGCCATCTTACTAAAAAAGCTGAACACTAATATGATAAACTAAGAAAAGACTGAGAAAAGTTGAAAAAAATGCACAGCAACACTTAACACTGCATCTGGAATTCTAAACGTATGTTGCTTTTAAAATTTTTATGATTTTGCTCTTGAACTGTACATGGTGTAAGTGAAAATAAGAAAACGATGATAAAGCTAAATATATAATAAATAAATAAAATGGGTTAGCAGGCGTGAGTGCAACAGCAGACTGGCTCAGCGAGAGAGTAACAAACCTTAACAACCCCTTCGGGCGACCATTAATCTGAAAATCTTTCATATATATACATATATTGTTGCATTCTACGGGTTCGTGGATTTGGAGTAATTAATGATAACACTTGATGAAGAATTAAGTCACAATTTATTCGCCAGTATTACACAGGATAGTTCCACAGATGCGTTTACATTCGTCGAAAAACTGTGATAAACCCGCTGAAACAATCGGCAGCACAGCCTTCAGGCTACAATGGTGAAGACAATTTCACGGCAAAGCACAAAGTACAGCTCCCTACTCGATTCAGTCGTTTTCAAGTTAATCTCTGAACTCAAGACACACCACTGAACTCAAAATACTCTACCATACTGCACTCTCCGCGTACCGGCAGGATACTTATAGCTTTAACCTACTTTCGAGAATGTTCCCGAGAAAGCAGCTAAGAATGCGTTCTAGAATGTTCTCGCTTCATCCATGACATATCGCCAATTTTGTCGCCAAATGGGAGATTTCGCACGAAATCTGGCAACTCTACCTTTCCCTGTCTCTTTTTGGAAACCCTAATCTCGATTTATGAGGAAGATGTCTCACCGCAGCAGGGTATTTCGCAACAATAGTTTTTAGCGAAAGAAGGCCGAAAATAATTTTAGCTTTTAAGAAGAACAATGAAAATATATGTCTCAGAATTTGTTTGTGCACTACTGCAGAAAGTATGACCAATTATTATAAACTATAAGAGTTTAAACAGTTTTTATAAGGTATTTGATTGCCTGCGAAGAAATACAAGAAAGATAAAGAGTGCCAGTGCAGTTAAGAATAGTTTCCTATTTCAAACTTTTCGCAACAGGGTAAACTTAACTATGATATGATATAAAAAGTTGATCCTTGTTCTCTCTTCCCTAAACTAAGTCCTTCTTATCTCGCACCGTCATTTTTCGACGGTTCAACGTATTACCGCCACTCATTTTCACAGTTGCCTATTATTCCAGTAGGTGAAATTTCGTACGTTTGTTATGTTTATGCACAACATTTATATATTTACCATATGAATATTTTCTGGTATGTTATTGTTATTTTAGATTTTAAGGAATGGTTGGTAAGATAAAGCTTCCTTTTCCTTTCTTTGTTTTTGTTTTGGTTTGTTACAAAGATCGAGAACGGCCTAAAAAAGGTTTTACTTTCGTCAAAGTAGAAAAAACTTCTACGTATCTCATCAAGTAGAGGTTGCTTATATGCGTTGTCAGAAAGCAACTCAAAAGTTCATTCAGTATTTTAAATGAAACAAGCAGGTAAATGTATCGTATATTAATGCATACTTTGCTCATATTGCAAACTTTTGCTTAACAATGTGACAGATAACCGTCGAAACTAAATTTTACGGATTATCGAAAGGGGTATGAAATGTTGTTGCTTATGCTCACTTGTCTGATGTTATTGCTTATGCTCACTTGTCACCAGCCCAAGTCCACGAAATTCCTCGTCGCAAGGAGCGCTAGATTACGCCTGCTGTTGCCAACAGCCTCGAGCACTGACAGGTGACAGTGCGATTTGGCTCAGTTCCGCCCCCCCCAGTTTTGAGGAAGAGCACCTCAAGAGGGCGGATCCGAGGTTCTCCCACCCTCTCCCCTTACACCAAGCCACACGAGAGGACTTTCGGCTCGCCGCATATTTGGAGTGTCACCATGCCGCACCGATACATTTACAAACACCCACGCCTTCTCCAGAATTCGAACCCGGACCCTTCAGGACAGCAGTCAGCGACGCTAACCACTATACCGGTTGGGCGGCTCGAAATACTTCCTCCAATTAATTTCGATTGAGTTTACTTTCATAATCTGATATCTCCTTTAGTTTTCACAGGCTACACACAAAATAATATTACTAAAGGAAAAAAAAATCCTACTACAGTAATAAAATTCTTCGTGTTAATTCTTTGTTCTTCGTGTTACCAAAAAATTATTTAATAAAATATGCCTTATACAAGATTATTCAGATTTTTAGCTGTATCAACTCTTACCACCTGAGACAAATCTGAAACCAAAATACCTTTCTAATCATTTTTATCATTTAGTTTACTACATTTTTGTCTTGCATACTCTCCGGCTTCATAACTCCTCGGCCAATACTTCCGATGCTTTTATATCTTACACTCGTACTGACTGCATTGTTTTGAAATAGCTCTGTTTTGAAATTAATAATAATTTTCAAAACACATAATAATTTCAAAATGATTTTTGTCTTACCTCCTCTGATAAATCACTTTGCTCTTTATATTTTGCTTAGTATATATGTGAAACTTCTGTAGCCTCCAAGACGTAAATCTATTGGCATTACATAATTATTCTGTTGTAAGCCAAAAAGTAAATGATTTAGGCCATGAAGTACAAAACATTAACGATAATAATGTTTTGTTAAACAAAACAAGCTCATTACCCCAAGGACAAGTTATTAAGTTGCAAAATTAATTTGTCAACATTCCAATTATTCCCATACATGGCACATAAATGCTTACAAATACTGTGGGTCACCCACATTATCAAAATTGAGTTCGGTCCAGAAAAATTACGCGAACGAATTTAATCACTTTCCCTGAACGACTGAGCTGAAGAGCGCAAGCTTCTTCCGGAGCCAATAGTGGACAACATAGCTTTGACAAAAAATAAATTAACGAATTGAAAAAAAAATATTAATAAAAACCTACAGAAAAATCCTAAAGCTTTCAGATTTTAAATTACGCCCTAAGCGGCGTTTTTTTAACGTTTTGTGGGTTACCTTTATTTATTAAATATCATGTTCTTCGCACTTAAACCATAAAATCCAGCTCAACGGGAATACCGCAAAATAATTTTAAAATGGGCATACCTTTAGAATTTCCGATACACAGTCTCGAGAGCGTTGGAGAAAAAAATGGTTTTTTTCTCCTTGCCTTTGCATTGTTGCCATTGCTCGCTTTGAAATCGTTCAGTTTTTAATCAAAAATTCGTTAAAGTCTTACAAAATATGAAATCGCTAATAAAACAAATTGCAAATTCGGGATTCCAGATGCCCATATTCGGGTGGAAACGTACGTTATTCAAAATTTGATGGCTCTAGGTACCGTCGTTTTATCACAATGCGAGACATATACATACATTTATGCAAATTCTTCATTATTTAATTTTTTTAAATATAATGCAGGGCTCTAATATTTGGTGACGATAATCTGAAAAGTGAAATGCCGTTTATAGTGAACCAACGCAAAATTCTAAAACGAAATTTATAACCCTTCTAGGCAAATTGTCCCTTTGAGCCGATAAGTAAATGATACATGAATCAAGATGAAAAAATAAACAAACACTCTAACACGCTCGTTCTCCCCCCCCTCCCCGCTTCCAAATTACTCTGAAATTTCCAGAAAGATAACCATCTGTTTCGCGACTCAAAATGATTGTGGTCTTCTCTGGAGATGACAGCTTTAGAAAATATAATTATTCGCGATGTTTGTTAGTAGTATTTATATCAATGCTCTCATATGTACTGTTAAAAAATTGTGGTCACGTTTCGATATCTACAGGATACAAACATGAAAATTTCACTGGGTTTATTATCGACACTGTACAAGCTTTGGTGCTGCATTTGCTCTCAGTGAACAAAGTATTAGTACTAATAAAAATTTGAAAGAAGCATGATCATGTCAAAATAGAAAAAAATATCTGTATATTCGTAGTTTTTGCGAAAGTTCAGCTTTTCAATCCCTTTCTTTCTCTCTAAAACTTTTTCCAAAGACGATCTACTTAAAATCCTGTGAATAGTTTAATTTCACTGTTCATTTTTCGAAATACAAAACGCAGTTGAAATGGAATTTCTTAAATTCTCTCACAAACAATTGATTCTGTGAACGATTCTTTCAGAAACCATTTTTTTTAAAGTATTTCAAATATAAAACGTATATTTAGAACGCATGATTATTCGATTACTGAATGTATTTCTGATCGCACAAATGTATCTCCATGGAATAAGTACTGATAAAATTCATATCAACTACTTACAGAATCTGGGACAAATTCTCAGTTATTCTCAAATGGGTCACTGTCTCGAATGGTTCACTATACTAAACTCTGGGACTATACCGGGCAATCCAATATGTGTGGTCATTTTAAATGAATCTGAAAATGTTCTCAAGGTTACACTTAATGAAGTCAGGACATTATATTTACAATAAAATGTAATATATGCATATACTGCAATGAAAGTTCACTTGCAGAGCCATGTAGACGACCTTGTGTCACAGATTACGAGATTTCAAAACACTTCTACATATGTCTGCAATGATAGACAATCACCAAGGCCATAAAACAAGATTCTGAATTTACCTCGAAAGCATTAATACGACAGAAGATTGCTGTCGCCATTTCGTGATAATTATATTCATCATTTAAAGAGGATGTCAGCTCACACAAACAGAAGAATTCGCAATCACATTCATTTTATACTTCAAAGATCTAATTTAGTATTGTAACAGATGGATACTGGTATTACTTTAAAAACCCAAATTAAAGGATATGACTAACGTTATGAAAAGCAAAATTATTTGCTACATAACATAGTATTTACAAACTGCACAGGGAATAGAACAGAGAATAGAACAGGACAAACGGGAAATAGAACAGGACAAAATTTTTTTTTAAATTTTTAACTTCCAATAGAAAGATATCTATGATGAAAGAAAATGAAAAATAATATTAAGTGAATAAACTTTCTCTACGATGCTGCTGATTATGTAACTTTAAACAGAAGACATGTAATCTCACAAATAGCTTTATCTTTGATTTTAATCACAGGTAAACACTGCAAGCTAAATTCAAAGGGTTCTAACAACTGCTTTGTTGCTCCTCATTAAAAAAACAATAGTCGTACAGCTCTTCACAGTATCACAGAGCAGAATCAGTAGTTACACTTCAAACTACTAAGAACGTTAAACACAATGCAATGCAAAGCGCATCTCAAGAGCGAAGCTAACACGGAGTTATCTCAATACTCCGAACTCAAGGCTCAACTAAACAACCACTGAGAATCTGATACTCTCCACGGTCTTATACAGTTTTCCTCCGGCCGCCAAGAGATCTATCTCTAGAGATACCTTCCACTTCTCGTAGTTACTGGAAGAAATATGAGGGCCGGATACGGTTAAAGTTACATATCCAGATTAATTACATACATTTATTCAATCACAATACTAATTACAGTTATACATGGACCGGACCAAAATGTCACCAAATGGTCGCCAAGTCTGACAACTTTGGGCAATTTCTCGCCAAAATTTGGAGACAAATATTAGTCGCCAGCTTAGCGATATCTCGCCAATTTAACGAAATAGCCATTTACTCAACGTTAAATAGAATTGTCCCTGTATTCTTACTTTTCGGCAAAGCTTTGCCTCTTTAGATTTTTATGTTACATTATAGAAAAAGTACTAGGATTTCACATAGAATTTCACTAAAATTATTTATATATGTACAAAATTAACAATATTATTTTAAAAATTTTCTTAATTAAATAATTGAATTTAATTCATTTTTTTAAGAATAAAACATGGATTCTCGACCATCTGCATTCTTGCAATATATAATAGCATTCTTTTCATAAATGGTTTCTGACGCCGAATTCAAAGGTTTGCATATTTTAATCCCCCCTCCCAGTCCATGTGTTTACTCACGTTTTCAGGAAGCCATTTGGATGAAAGTTTAGGTTATCTTGCTTCGAAACTTAAAACAGGACACTGACAAATTTAAAACAAAATTGTCGGAATCTTAAACAAGCATTGATCGTGAACAGCAAAGCATAGATCGGATAGCTGTAGCTACCCCCCCAAATAACGAGTTTAAAAAATAAACATACACTAAAAGAAATATTGAAATATCTAAAGGAAGAAAAGTACACGATTCAATTACTAATTTCGACAGTAGTACTCATTTTAAAGCATTGTATTATTAAACAGAGAATAAATATTCGTTTCAGCACTTTCTCATTTCCTCGCGAAAAAAAAATTTTTTTTTTAAATTTTTTATTACAGCATTTAAAACTGTTGTTATTGTAATAAATGTGTGTAAAAAAAGATCAGGTTTAGAATTAAACACAATTCGAATGTAAAAGAAATTTAACTTCTTGCAAATCATCGCATTCTGTAGGACAGTACGAGGATAAGTATGAGTGCGTGCCAGTATTCTCCCCGCGGCTAAAAACCACGGTCTTTGAGTAAATAAAATGGATTTTATAGGATATTTGAATTAACCGGAAGGCTTGAGTATTCAAGGAAGCAGTAACAGTTTTCTAACAAGATAAGGTATAATTTATTCAAAAACTTTTAATACAACTACATACAGAACAGCAAGACGTTCTGAACTCCAAAAAGAAGATCGCAATAAATCATAAATGATTTTGCAATACGTTTCAAATGAATTAATCCCTCTGTATCAGCAAATTACACGCTGGTCTATTACTAACGTTGATGACACAACACAGAGTATGGACCTCGAATTATTTATGATTATGAATCTTTGAATTCATGTTTATTTTTTTAACCTAGTAAGAAATACTGATTAATTAAACTACAGGACTGTGTAGAGTCATCAGGATTATTTCAGAGGAAGAAACATGCAAAATCAGCAATGCATTTTCCGGGATTCGAGCTCTAGGCCTTCCAACTGTTAGTCAGATATACTTCGAATTACACCACGAAGGCCCGTAGTGAAAAAGAAAAACAAATCCTTACATTTTCTCCCACTTAGAACGCGGCTGTGAAGGAAAAAGATCCACTCGCCAAATCCACGTGATGACGAATTATCATCTACTACCTTTTTTCGTGACATAAGATTTTTATGTCGTTAGTTAATCTGTATACAATAGTTACAGAATTATCAACAATTTAGAAGTTTACGCGGTGCGAAGCCTAAAGAGGCCGCCATTTGTTTACATTTCAAACTCTTAGTAGAACAGTGAATTACGTCAGTTGGTGCATCAACTTCAATGGGTTCTTTGCCCAGTGTGGCCAATTTGCCTTGCCGCGAGTTGAGAACCGAACTGACTGAATAAGAATCATATTTCTAATGAAATTTGAGGAAATAAGCTTAAATGAAGTGCAGCAAAAAATGTGTATAATTTAATAGACCGTACAAGGAAGTCATGTGGTGTCCACATCAGATATTTTTTAACTTAATGTATGAGACTCAGGTTCAATAGTTTAAAAATGATAATAATACAAATAAAAATTTAACAACTGTTTTATAATTATAGGTTATTTCTTTTAAATGATTTAAATAAAAATAAGATTGAAACGTAATATTTATTTTACAGTGTACGAAAAATATATTTAAAATAACATTAACAGTGAAAATGATATGCTAAAAATGAATTATATGCCCCTTCCCCCTTTATGTAACACAAACGTGAGTAAGCTCAGCCGATAAGTGTATTATCCGAAATGTCTGCGCCCCAGTTAGTTCAAACAAA
>KK121323.1:487557-545910 GCA_000611955.2 Stegodyphus mimosarum
GAATTTAGCTTTATTGTTGTGTAAATGACAACTCATCACTACGCAACGGTCATCGTTATCAGCGCATGGCTCTAATAGTTTAATCAGATCTACACATGCCCAACGCGATAAGACTTTTCCCAGCAACGCGTTCCTCTCAACGCAACAAACGAACGGGAAGTTTCTAGCTGCAACCTTTTGACGATAAAAATCAACATCTGTTTCGCGTACATAGCCGCAATATTTTCTGATTCTAGTGAAACAAAAATTGCGCCGGCAGCTCTTTTTCACATAGACGAGGATTAATTTCTTTGATTATGGTAAAGCACTCGAGGGCTACCTGCCTAAGGGGGGATGGCTTCGTGGAGGACTTTCTAAGGGAAACTGACTCGTATATAAGTTACACAGACGGAAAACCACGAAAATGGTCATGCAGCCAGCCCGTTTGCCGGGATTCGAGTTCTGGAGGATAGAAGGGAACCAACTGGAGATAAATTTTGCTTCTGTATACTTCTGTGTGGTCCTTTTTTTTGTATTTCTGGGAGGAACGTTTATCTCAGAAAAATTTCTTAACGAATTTTGCGTCCATAAATGAGATAAGGTTTTAAAAAATGCTGCAACTATCTTCAGCATGGCATGCTGACTGTTTTCGACAACCATTTTCTTGGGCATTATTTGCAAACGACAAAAATATCACTTCATTCTCGTAAAAGGTTTGTCTGAATGTAACAACCTTTACTCATGAGATTAGGCTACGATTACTGGATTACAGCTAAGCACATGAGGGCTATACGCTTAATCGCAGGGATGCTTTTGAAAGAAACAGGCTCGTAGTGACGTTACACATGTCGAAATCCACGAAAAGCTCCCACGCAGCAAACCTGTTGGTCGGAATTACAGTCCGGGTCGAAATACCGGTGTTTAGCAATTTTACCACCTCGGCCGCTAATGGGCGTGCCGTTACCCCGATTTAGAAGTTTGTTCACTATCATTATAAGAACATCATTATTTTTGAGGAAGCCTCGTTAAATTTCAGACAGTTACACTGTTTCGATATTTAAGCAAAAATCCACTATTTAGAGCATTTTACCAACCGCTCGACGGGGAAAAGTCAACACAACTGATAAGATTACACTATTACTACTTCTGCTTTCACCTAACTGCCACTTTATCATTTGCCGGGTAAAACCAGGTGGCAGAATTACCAGTTAAATATAAAAAAGGGGGACTGAAAAAAAAAAAAAAAGAGAGAGAGAGAGAGATGCTACCAGCTTAAACTTGCAAGAAGACAGTCGGGAAAATTATTATTTATTTTTTAAAAAAACTTTTAATATGAAACTATGAATTATGTCTTGCTCCTTGTCACCATGAAACAAATATATTACCGTAATTAAGGTATCTAAGATATGTGCACACGTTTCATAACAATAACATGCAAAAGCAAAACAATAACAACAGCAAACGATAGTCTGCCACCACTGACTATTACACAACAGCATAGAGATACATAACAAAATGTATGCTATGGTCATTTCATATTTTCAACTTGGAATACTGTAAGTCCTATCTCAGGTCTTTTTTACGACTTATCTAGATAACAAGACAGTTAACAACAACAGAAACATCAAGAAAAAATTTAGATCGATCATATGCCAATATTTTGATAGTACTTTTTTTTTAAGCAAACGTAGATGGCGGCTGATATGGAGGAATTCGTCCACGAAAACCTCGTTTAAATAACTATACATAATTTTCACATGGATGAGAGGAAAAGGTAACAGCAGCATTATTAAAAAAAAGCGTACTCTCTTGGACGATCAATATTCGTCAGCGGAACTTTATTCCGGACGAACGCGTCAGGCGCTATCACAATTCCAATCACCAAACCACAGAATTTACTCAACCATAATAGTCTTTTATCTTTTATAAATAGACATATCGCGATTTTTTAGGTGTTTGCCTGTTGTCAAGTCCATTAATCAATGTTTTGCAAGTCTGATGACTGACGTCAGACAGGATAGTATTTGAGTAAGAGAATTACGCTGCAATTTTAGGAAACAGGTTTTCATATTTACTTAACTAAGACTGAAGGAAATCCTGTATAATCATGCAATAATTTGAAAAGTAAAAATTCAATACTCTTCATTATAAGTCTATTTCTTTTATAACGTAGTCATTATTGCGACGCTGGTTTTCAGAAAGTTTACTCTAGTTCATTCTTTTCGGTTTATTTAATGAAGCTTTCAAAAGTTTCATAATGGAAGTAAAACATTGCGCCAAGGTGCATTTAAATTAAACGACAATTCAAATGAGACATTTCGAAACCAGGGACCGAATTTTTTTTTAAATTAATTTTTAAAAAGTAGCCTCAAATTTTACTACAGTAACAAACGCATGGACATGTACAATATCTTGTAACAAGCGCACACTATGGTTGGATCCATTCAGTCACGGTCAAGATATTTCAGTCGCAGGGTTTAATTGTCTGGAACTGATTAACGCTTTGAATGGCTCAGATGATATCGCACTCGTCCGTGGACAAGATCCTTGGTTCGATCTACAGCCGAGCCCATGTCCTTGACATGTAGAATCTTCTATATGACGTCAGGCAAACGATAGTCTACCACCACTGACTATTACACAACAGCATAGAGATGCATAACAAAATGTATGCTACGGTCACTGCATATTTTCAATCAAAGCTAAGAGGCGTAGTACAGGGTAACGCAAGAAATATCATACCATTCAATAATCCCATAAAGTTTTCGCATTATTTTCGTTAATGGAAATCCGGCAAATAGAAGGAGAAGATGGACTATTTGCCACCATATAGCAATTTACGAGACGGTGGACAGCAGCCACTTGAGTGTTGAACACGAGATGGAACCTGTAAACGAAGAGTTTGGTGGTGACACAAAGATTTTTTTCTAAATTCTTTGGTTCACAGGTTGAATAAGCAATTGACTACTGGCAATTCCTACTACAATTCCAATGACTACTGGCAAAGTATGAGCAATTCCTACTGGCTCTGTGTTGGAGAAGAATCGAAGGCGTATCCGTTCACCTGAAAATGGCAACACACTCAGTGGTTCATACAACAGGAAGCAAGTCCATACATTACACATGCTGTTCTTGATTTCCTGCAAGAGATGTTTAATATGCTTGTAATGTATCGATCTCCAGAACGCTATGAAGGTGGGAGATAGGTTACCCGGATTTTAAGCCATGTAATTTTGTGCAGTTTCAGAAGACGTGCGCCGAAGCCTTGTTAAAAATATAAAGATTTGCTTGCAAAAGGCTGTGAAACAAAACGGCGGCCTCATTGAATACTTTTTGCACTGAATTCATTTTCCATGTTCAGACAATTAACTGGGCATTGATGCTATAATACTTCGATGATAAATAAATGTGTAATAAACAAAACAAAGCGTATGCTTTGTGCTACCTTGTATGCATGTGAACAAAATGCTTAAACAAAATACTCTCTATTCTAAAAACACAGTACATGAATCAACAATGGTATTCTACTCCACTATTAATAACAATATTCCTATACCATATCAATAGTTAGAAATGTTGTTGGCAACAACGCCAACAGCATTTAGGAGATCGTCTAGGGAAAAACCGATAACAGTTATAAGAGAAAAAGCCCCTAGGCGCTGCCTAAAAAGGCAAAAATATAAAACAAAGCAGCAATTAAGAAAAACAAAATAAAGACACAACCAGCGAAACTACGCACTTTTAGTCAGCAGTGGTTATCAGGCAAAAACAGTTCATAAGACGACGCGTCAAGAACGTAATTCGAAAGAGCAAGAGTTGTAAACGGGTCTATACATGGTCTATTAACATCTTGAGATACAGTAAAATCCTAATTTCTATAATTTTTTGAAATTTTGAACTTTTCATCTAAGCAGTTATTCCACGTAACGTTCACTGTTAATAGTCGGATATTTAAGTTCTAACGAATAACATTATTCCTTAAAAAGCAAGGTACACTGCCCTTCCCAAAGGGACAGTTTTATATCTGTCGTTCTACTGAGCTGATTGACGAAATTCAAATTGCGTTTTTCATATCTCGAAAGCGCGACTTAGGATATATATTAGATTTATATATAGCATTGTTATAATATAGGTATTTTGACACAAAATCGGAATTTTTCTAAAATGGCATGTTTTTCCCATATTTCGATTCTACGACTCAAAAAATTTGGTGCGAAATTTACGGAGAAATTCAAAAATTTATCTTCGCGCATTTTTTTTCAGTTTGCGCCAAGAAAAATTCACTTGGCGAAATTCTTAAACTAAAGCAACCTATTTTCCTTTTCCTTATTATTATTTTTTTTAAAATTTGTATACGAGCGGAAAAAAAAGTCATCGCTCATACTTAACAAAATGCGTAAACCGCATTTGGCGTTACTATCGCTTATATGTATATGCTCAATTTCAAAAGGCGCCAATATGTAAATTCACGTATGTCTTAGGAAATTTTGAATAAAAAACTCTAATTTTTTGCAGGTATGCTTACAAATATATCTACTTCAAGACGATGGCTAAAATTTTATAGGTTATAATTCAAAATTTTTTTTTCGAATTTTTAAAAATACAAATTTTGAAAACAAATCATAAAAAATGGCCGAATTTTATTTGGAATGAACTTACATTTCGAAATGTGAAAGAAAGAATCAAATAAGTTTAATAAAAAAAGACGTATTAATAAATATATTCCAAATTCAATTAACATGAAAGAGCTAAAATTAGAGCTAAATTTTAAAAAACTATTCGTGCGATTTTTACAAACCTTGGCATTTTGGAATAATTTAAGTCGTAGAATCGAAATATGGAAAAAAGATGGCATGTCATTTCAGAAAAGTCCGATTTTGTGTCAAAATACCTATATTAGAACAATGCTATAAATAAATCTAATACATACCCTAAATCGCGCTTTCGAGACATGAAAAACGCAAGTTGAATTTCGTCAATCGGCGCAGTAGAACGGAAGATATAGAACTGTCCCCCCCTTTTCTTTGATGCAGTGTACATTAAATAACAATTTTATTATAAGCTGGGAAAGACACTTCACATAATATGTAAAAAATAAATCGTTCGTTTATATCGCACTTGGTCAATTAATAATGCCAAAGCAGTCAAGTGCTATCTGTTAAAGCAGGCAGATGCCTTTGTATAGTGATTTCTAATTCAACTGCTTAGGATATACGTTACTTTTCGAGAGCGACAAAGAGAACCGCATGCAGCTTAGCCTCTTCAGCTACAAAGACTCGAATTTTACTCAAAGAGTAAAATTAAACTTTTTTTGATACTCTAGTTTGTTCAGCTCCAAGCTATTTCAGTTTTGTAAACTACGCAGTGTTAGACTTAAAAGTTAAATTGCCCTAAAAGTTATATTTTTGGTTTGTTTTATTCTTTTCCTCCATTATCTCAACTCGCTTCAGAAGTACGTTAATATTTAAGAAAATGCAATACGTGTTAGGGATTGCAATTAGCAGCAGCAGCAGCTAACTGCTGCTAATTGCAGTTAGTATTGCAGTTTGAAGTGGTAGTATGATCAGTAATTGCAGTTTGAAGTGGTAGTATAATTTCAGAACGACACCAGTAATAGCCCACCTCCAAGTTTAACGTGGTAAACTGCAGTAGTGTATTCTGCATCCCGAAATTAAGTCAGATGTAATTTATTATATGCATTTGTAACAATCGTACGATCTTTAAACACAAGTTTAAATTTAGGTTGTCAAGTTCATCAATGGTGCTATTTACTAAGTTTTGATTAGCCAAAACTCTTTCTGTATGATAAAAAGTCCACGCCATTCTAGACTAACCAGGAAAGAGCAAAGAAACTAGATCTTAGAACGCTATAAGCATGGAACTTTTAAATTTGCATAAAAAGATATTGATTTAAAACTTGTCTCTAATATTATAAAAGAAAAACCTATGTGTGAGTATGTGAGTTCGTCGTACTCTGGAAAGACAATGGCAACTAGAACCACCAAATTTTGACCACACGTATTCCTGCACACGAACATGTGCCCATCGAAACCTGAATAAAGAATTTCGAATTTATTTACTTATTTTATGTTTTACGCTATCATCGAAAACTACAGGCATAAAATAAGAAACAATTGCGAGAACTATTTTTAAATGATCGATTATAAAAAACTCATATATATATTATATGTGTGTACCATCATAAAGCTAAGCTATTCTTAACTTTAATAAATTTTAGGCTGCACAGACAGTATAGTGGTTAGGGGAGCCGATTTTGATACCAAAGTGCCCGCGTTCGAGGACTGGGCAATTACAGCCATGCTTTCCCCAGTTCTGGAGAAGGCATGGCTGTATAAATGCCCGTCCCTTCATAGGAGGTAAAGGTGGCCCACATATCAGGTGCCTCCATAATAAAGTGACCACCACTTTTTGCCTTAGTAGTGGCCAAGCCGAAGTCGGCTGAGGGCCCACCATTAGGGAAAAAAACTGATTTCCCTACTCAATTTTAAAAACTGAGTTTTTTACGATACTTTTAATAAAGCTGTGGCATTACACTCGAGTTTCACTAACCAAATTGCCTTTTGGTTTACGTCTTTCCTATTCCTTATTTTGTCACTGGTTCACTTATTCCAGAAATGCAAGCAGATATGAGTGGCACACAATAAAATGGAATAGCTGGTAACCGTATGCCAGTGTTTGGATTCATGGCGGCTGCCAGCTGTTCAGATTTAACTGCTGCCTCACAGGAGAGAAAAATCTCAAAATACACTCACGTTTGTGAAAATTGCAACACCAAGAAGGAATCGTCATAATTGAATGCAATTTAATACACAGTTGAGTGGTAGTGGTACAAATAAATGATTAAATGTTCAAAGCAAACAAACAAGAACAAGAGATCAGAATCAGTATTTTGTGTGGCCACCACGCGCCGCAATAAGTGCTGCTACACGACGTGGCATGGAGTCAAACAAAGTTTGAATGTCTGACTGAGGAAGAGCATTCCATATCGTTTGTACGCGTACCCAAAGTTCGTCTGCAGACGCAACAGGACGAGGATCACGAGCAAGACGCCGACCAATGACATCCCACACATGTTCAATTGGCGACATATCCGGGGAACACGCAGGCCAAGGAAGAAGCTGTACCTGCTGCGCTGCAAAGAAGGATTTAACAATCCGAGCAGTATGAGGGCGGGCATTGTCCTGTTGAAATACAGCGCCTGGCAAGCTTTGAAGGAAGGGAACAGCTTCGGGCTGTAGAACTTCACGGATATACCGGTTGCTGTTCAGATTGCCCACAATTCGTAGCAATTGAGATCGTCTATGATATGCTATGGCGCCCCAGACCATAACTCCGGGTGTTCGTCCACTGTGGCGTTCGATAATGCACTCCGGAAGGTGGCGTTCACCGGCATAGCGTCTGACACGAATGCGGCCATCATGGTACCACAAATTAAAGCGGGATTCGTCAGAAAACACGACATGCTGCCAATCAGCACGCCAGTCTCTATGCTGATTGGCCCATTGTAGCCGCAGGCGGCGATGGTCGTGCGTTAGGGGGATCCTGTATAAAGGAGTCCGTGCGCGCAGTCCACACTGCAGCAGACGTCTACGAATTGATGAAGCACACAATGAAACACCTGTAGCTATTGACCACAGTGCTGCCAATTGTCTAGAGGAAGCTGTACGGTCCGTCCGCGCCATGCGGACCAGGTGTCTATCATCGCGAGCTGACGTCACATTTCGGGGTCCACTCCCGGATTTCCGAGTTGTCCGACACTCGTCCGTCCACTGCTTCCAAACGCGCATCACTGTGCTGCTGTTACGCTGCACACGAGAGGCTACTGCACGATACGAGAATCCAGCTTCACGAAGGCCGATGATTCTCCCTCGTTCAAACTCTGTAAGTTGTTCAAATCTCGCTCTCTTTCGTCGACGAGGCATAAGTACAGATTGAGTTAACGTTTACCACTAGCAGATAACCACCGATAACCATACACGCCTCGCTACAGCCGTCTATTTATTCGGATCCATCAGCCGTTCAGAGGGCGCTGCTCAGCATACGCATGCGCTACGGATTTGCAATTCTAATCATTTGCATATCATGCGCTACTTTGCATTTCCTGAAAATTTCAGCTCACTCGCGTAAGTCCTTCATGGTGTTGCAATTTTCACAAACGTGAGTGTAGTTAGTGAACAAGTTCAGATTCTAAGTAGGTGTTAGAAGTCCATCTATAAACTCATAGCCTGTATTGGGAGTTAATTAGATCTTGTACTTATAAACAGTTTAAAGGAAAATTTTGCGTTCGTCGCCAGGTCTAGGTAATTAGTAGCTTTGTGCTATAATAATTTTAGTCTAATATTCACAAGTGTATAAATTTGAAGTAATACTTGCATCTGTTTAAACAACTTTAGAATATGAAGTAAATCACTTCGAAAAATTTTGTTTCAGTAAGTTAAGATTAGATAGGTGTTAGAAAGTATCTTAAGATCTCAATATATTTTTCGCGGGCAAGCTTGACTTGCTTGCTTCATTGCTGGGAAAAGTATTTGCATGTAAATGTCCTTCGAAATGCGAGATTAAAATGTTTGAAAAATTTGCTGCAGTTGGAAACTTTCGTGTTTCTGGATCTGAAAACGGTAGCTTTTAGGATCTGATGGTCTCTTCACATGCGAATTTGCGCATTTAATACTGCACTACTATATTTTGTGTTTTCATATTTTTTTTAATATGCATATTTATTAACCATTTCTTAATTTTTCAGCAACAATATTACTTTTATCTTTACTTCTGTTTACTAAAGTTACCTGTTTAATAATATACTAAAAGTACGTTTTTACTGCTTTTAGATCTTGATGTTCGACTTTGTTACATTTTATTCTAGAATGTAGGTTGGCAGCTAGTTTACTGAAAATTTTGACAAGTATATTTTAATTCTGTCGCATTACAATTTCAAGAAGAAAATGCAATTATTAGCCCGAAGAAGCGTTAGCCCAAAAGGGTTATTAGTCTCGAAACGGCATTTTGTGTCAGTTCACTATATAAACCGCGTTTCACTTTTTAAGTTGTTGCCACCAAATATTATAGCCCTGTATTATATTTAAAAAATTTAAACTATGAAGAATCTGCATGAATGTATGTATGTTTCTCTCATTGTGAAAAAAACGAAGGTACCTAGAGCCATTCAATTTTGATTAACGTAATCCTCCATCCAAACATGGGTACTTGGAAGCCCGAATTTTGAATTTCCAGTTTGTTTTACTACCTATTTCAAATTTTGTAAAACTTTTAACAAATATTTGATTAACAATTTCAAAGCAAGCAATGGTAACACTGTACGGGGGCAAAACAAAATCTCCTGCGCGTGAAGCTGTCTATCGGAAATTCTAAAGATATGCTGTTGCTATGTATTTTGTGATATTGCTGTTGAAATGAATTTTATATGGTTTAAGTGCGAAGAATATGATATTTAATAAATAAAGGTAACACACAAAACGTTATAAAACTCTTCTTTGGGCGTATTATAAAATCTGAAAGCCTTCATACTTTTTTATTCTTTTATTTATTTTCTACCCGACTTTTCTTAAAGATATGCGATTGTGTAGTATTAAACTGTGGTTACACTGCTTCTTAGTTTCTCAGCACCTGGTACAGAGCATTTTCGTAAACAATCATTCAGGGCACTTTTTTATTATTTTCAGCCTTTGGTATACTTTTTTCAGAAGAAGGATCCTTTATGCGATTTTAATGAGCCACAGTATGTACGACATTAAGCTGTTACCTCTTTTTTTAACACCCTTTTTAAAAAATAAAAAAAGAAAGATTTATGAGTTTAAAATATTTTCTTCGTAACACTATAATAATGTGTCTTACGTTCACCGCAAGAACTTCAAATAACCTACAAAAACAAAGATACCCGCGGGCAAGAAAAAATTTCAGTAAAGTTAAATTGCCCTCTTGAGCTCTATCTTAATTTAATTAATGTTCCAGCATGTTTTTAAGCTATTTTTAAAGTATATTGTTATTGATGTGTCCGACCGTTATTACACCTTATTGGGGACACAAGGGGAAAAAATACTGTTTTACAACTCTGGTCCAATTACATTTCATAAATCTTACTGGCATGCTCATTTATCTTACATTTTAAGCAAAAAACATAAAGGAGGGGG
Organism: Stegodyphus mimosarum; assembly: GCA_000611955.2. Lineage (NCBI taxonomy): Eukaryota > Metazoa > Arthropoda > Arachnida > Araneae > Eresidae > Stegodyphus > Stegodyphus mimosarum. The sequence goes on from KK121323.1 coordinate 497,706, forward strand.
AAAAAGGCTTTTTCTTTTCTGTCACCTCATTTAAAATTGTTTCTGAATAAATTTCATGTCCAGAGAGAAGGGAATATTTAAATATTCCTTTATATTTTTATTCATCTAACGTTTCTGGTGATATTCGAGGGTTTTTCAAATTTTCTCTCTTGATCTACAACAGGAAAATTCTATTATTTATTTATCTCACGGTAATATTTTTTTCTTTCAGAAGTTTTATTAATGTTTTTTAACAATCAGCGACAGTTCCTTTAAACATTTAAACCATAATTCCATAAGTTTTTTCACGCCGATGTTACTTACAAGTCTACTTGACAAGAATCGCTTTGGAACTCTCAAAGGTGAGCCGTTCAAACTAGTAAATGTAATGGATTTCTGAGATTTGAGGTATTCTATAATGAGCGAAGTTCCACATTATGCGCCTTCTGGAACTTGAAGCATATATGCTGGCAATTTCGTATCACTTTGTTTTCCAATGTATTACCTGCTTCAAGAGATTGAATGGTTTGGCTTACTTTTATCCAGTGCTTGTTATGTTTTTGCTGTAGTTGGGTTTCTTGTTACCTCGATAGTACAAACAAGTCCCTTTAGAAACTTTGAAATGTGGGTTGGAACTGTGTCGTTTATTACGTACTTTTGTATCACCTTCATCAATGATAATTATACCACGACATGAAGAATACAAACCATCTCGCTAATCATACAGCGTACTTATTAATCCACAGCTCTACTTGTTAACATGTTCGCTGTCAAGCGGCATTTTCAAAAACGGTTCTCCCGCGCCAACAAATTAACATAAAAATACAAAACATGTATTTATGGGAAAGACATTGAATTTAGGTAATTTTTAATTGCTTTATTAATTACAAAAGTTATGTCGTAGACGGTTTTTCCGATAAAAATGTTTCATGACAGCGCCAACTGTCTTATAACAAAGATTATTAAAAGTTGCTTGACTATTTTTATAGTTCTTATGTTATTGACTTTATAATTATTTATATTATGGTTATATTAATTATAATAAATCTGTTGAATTAAGCCAATTTTTTTTCCTAATCCCCAAAGCCAGATACCTTCAAAGAACATGAAAATACTACGAGTTTGATCATATGTGGCGTAGGTAAAACAAAAATGTTCTACGAATTAACTCATAGATGAAGCCTTAACACAAACTTCGACCTACAAGATAACTCGTGGTTGGTAGAGAACGTATTAATGGTCGAACATGCCAAGGCTCTATATTGCATAGCTTAAGCAATATCACTGCAGTACGATACACGTGCTATCTGCCAGCAACATGACTTTTCACATAACTCACAGTTGCATTATACACTGCTGGCCACCCAAATTGTAACACCAAGAAAGACAAGAGATATTACAACAAAATTTATTTATTAGATAACATGTTGACCAAGTATCAAATGATTAAATTTATAGACTTCTGTAAAGTGTGGTTTCTTCCAGAATCAGTAGCCAGAGTAGCCGCCACTGTTGGAGATCACCGCTGCCACACGCCTCGGCATTGATTCAAAGAGACAGACTTTGGATGTGTTCTTGCGGTACAGCAGAGCAAACAACTTCCGCACATTGCCAAAGTTGATCTGGTGTGGCAGCTTGGGATGTAATCTGGGTCAATCGTTCAGCAACCATGGAACCCATGTTTTCTATCGGTGAAAGATCCGTAGAGCGAGCCAGCCAGGGAAGCAATTCAATCTGGCGATTGACGAAGAACCCTTGGAAAATGCATGCCACGTGTGGTAGCGCATTATCCTGTTGAAATATGGCTGTGAGCAAGCCTTGAAGGTAAGAAAGGACAACTGGCTCCAACACCTCGGTGATGTAGCGCTGGCTGTTTAAAGTACCGGCAATGCGTACTAGAGGAGTGGGAGAATGATATCAAATACCGCTCTATACCATAATACCCGGTGCAGGACCAGTGTGGCGGTGCATAACGCAGCTGTTCAGCATCCTCTCTCCACGGTGTCTCCAGACTCGAATCCGACCATCGTGGTCTTGCAGACAGAAGCGTGACTCGTCAGTAAAGGCAATTTCATTCCATTCTGCCGTCCACATCCTTCTTTCATTGCACCATTGGCGGCGGAGACGTCTGTGGTTCTGCGTCAAGAGTAGACGAAGCAATGGACGTCTTGCGGACAGACCACTCTGCTCTAAACGGCGTCGAATGGTACGCGCAGACACTGGATGATGCGTTACAGACTGAATGTGCCGTGCTATGTTTCGTGATGTGACTGAGTGATTCGTCACTGCCATGCGCACAATGTTCCTGTCATCACGTGAAGTGGTGCACTGAGGGGGATGCGTTCGAACACGTCGGTCCGTCGTACCCTCCTGCATCCAACGGTCACATATCCGCATTACAGTTGTTTAGTTTCGTCCAACACGACTACCGATTTCCCTGAAAGATAATCCACACTCTCGGTAGCCCACTATCCTTCCTCTATCGAACTCGGATACTTGATCAAACGATGATCGCTGTTTACTACGAGGCATAATTGATCTCTTTTTGAAAAAAAACCACAAGGAAAACACAATTGCCGAACTTGAAAGCGTTGAAAACTCCAAGCCTTAAATAGCGCTTTGAAGTGGCGCCCCAGGCGCGCGTGATATGTGTCTGCGCTGAAACTCTAATCATTTGCATATCTCACCTCCGCTAATGCATGTTGTAAATTTCATGTTATTTGCATGCTTTCTTCAGGCTGTTGCATTTACGGTGGCCAGCAGTGTATTTGCCAGTCCATGGCTGAAAATACAGCGAAAGTGCACACCAGTTTATACGTCCTATGTTGGCAGCTGCGACAAATGCAAAACTTCAGGCTTTGTACAAGTTTTCTTCTTCACAAGCTTGACTACCCTTGGAGATATTGTGGGACTGACATCGAGGCAGACTTCTTTGTCAATAACGTATTTTCTGTGTGTTTATGCAATGCAATTAACCAAAAATTAATAAATAAAAAGACGTATTTAAGTAATTTGATTTAAAAACTGTCAATGGAACGAAATTTTAGAATACGTAGATTATACCGTAAGACAAAGAGCTTCTGGATCTTTTTATTAAAGAAACAAAACATGGAAAAAATAGTGGGCATAAACTAATTGAAATAGATATCATAACATGCAAAAAGCTTTCTACACAGGGAAAAAGCTTACTAATACAGCTTTTGGAGAAGTTATGATATAAAAGAAAAAAAGATTCTCATATCCTTTATAAACTGTGCAAAACTGCACGACCTCTCAGTATGCCGTTCTACAGCTATTAAATTTTCTAGGTATTAACATAAGATATTCAACCAAATGCATGTATTAAGAAGAAAAGGGGTAAGATATATAATCTTAATCGTACAGTGTAATAATTTTCCCCCCGAATGGCGGGCACTAGCCATTATAGGTATTGGCCATTACTAAAGCCAGAAGCGTTGGCCACTTTATTATAGAGGCACTTAATAGGTGAGCAAACCCGGGCTCTTTAATCAAAGTAACTACTACTTTCCCGTTTGGGCGGCATATTGTAGTAAACTAATATTCAATAAACTGTCAAATGAAAATGCTTTCATTGAAACTAGACACTATACATGTACAATAAATTCATAAGTACTTTCACACATTTTCATGAATCTTAATAAATTTTAGTACATGTTAAGGAGTAGGTCGTTTTGAAGTAACAAAGCTAAAAGTTCAGTTTCAGTTGATTACTACTTAATGAAATTACTTGGAGGAAATAAACTGAGAAAAAGAGAAATCGATTAACTTCTGATAACGAAAAATTAACTTCTGATACTGAACAAGCTTGATTTAATTTCTTATAACAAATATCTATCTAAGAGCAAAAAATCGTTCTTAGTTGAACGCTAAGGTGGAATTTACTTCGCACGCACGTCACCTCTATCCATCAAAGGTGAACAAGTATTGTTACTACACCTGTTTTGAGCTATACAATGCATTTATGTGTTCAGCTGTTTTTGCCACTTTCTGCGTAGTTCAATAGGGAACGATGTGGCAAAAGAAAACTGAAAAATAAATTACTCCAGTGAAAGCGAATAGCATATTAACTTTAAAAACGTCTAGTCTGTTGTAAAGATGTGATTTTCTAATCGCAATCGGAAAGAAGTACTAATTTAAACATTTCAAGAAAAACTAAAAACATACATAACAAAAAAATAAGCCTAAGCCGCGAAGTGACCGCACGAGAATTTTTATTTTTCATTTACATTTCATGATTCAATCAAAACGGTCAAATGTTAAGCGTCGCAGATCTTTTGGAATATTTTTCATATGTATCGGTTTAGAATGTATTAGATGGTAAGCTTAAAAATCATGCTCTTTTTTACACCTTAGTTTGAGCCTTTATGATTTTGGTCAGGAAACCACTGCATCAACTTTCAGTACACATCTGGTCTAGTAAAACAAATGCATCACATCACCGGATTGACATCAGTTAGGAGAGCGCACGTTATTAAGCCAAACATCCTATTAGACTGGTTGCTTGTAAAAATAGTTTTGAAAAAGATAATTGTTGCTGGTGTAAATAGATAAATTTTTTACCATGAAGCGGATACAATATAGTATCGGTATAAGAGAATGCCAGTAATGACTAGAATGAAGGCCAGATCGCCCTTCGGCTATTATAATAAGAAGACATAACATAGTGATGTTCATCTAATTGTGCACCAAGTATCCGGTGTTGTCAGCAGAAGAAGATGTTCTACATTTGGTGGAATGCGAACAACTTAATGCACTGGGAGCTGCAGAGGGCAACTCTATGGAGACAACTTCATGCTTTTAGTATCAAACAAAAATATCTGGCAATGAACAAGGATAGTTGCTTTCAAGTTAAAAGTGCGCACTGCTATATATTGCTGTTCACTAAAAATTCCGACAATTAGCACATGATGAGAAGTTGTCATATAGATGATACAAATTACATTCTGTCTTTACAATAATTACTTTTTTTAATTGGAAAAGGGGATTCAGTGTCCGTTTTCTGAAAGGCAGGCGATGTGATAGTAAGAGGGATGCATAAAACCAGGTCTGAAACCTTTTGAACCACACCAGGGATACAGGCGAGAAATTCTGATTAGATTCAGAAGCAGCCAAGCATCATATAAGAGGATGTTTTGTATTTTATCGAATACTCTCAGTGCGTAGAGTGATGTACGCTTAACATTAATGTTGAAAAACCACAGGATTTTTTTATTTTTGAACTCATCACAGTATAACAAGTATCTGACTCGCTGAATCAGTCTACTTATACGGTGTATATTCCACTTTTTTTTATTGGAAGTTTCAAAGAGTTAAATTTCATCTGAATATCTGAATCAATTTCAGCTTCGCTAAATTATGCTGCAAAAAGGTTTAAGCTCATCCGATATGATAACTTTAAAATTAATTTTTTGAATATTTTAATTTTGATCTTGTTACTCATTCTGACAATTCTATATATCAGAGTATATTTCCTAGGTAACTATTTAAATATTATTTATAGCAGGGGTGGGCAAAAGCCGACCGCTAGGCCGGATGCGGCCCTTTTAATTGCTTAATCAGGCCCACCACGAAATCCTCTGCAACAATAATTTCATCTCCTTCCTACGTCATTTTGTATGCGACCCACCGAAACCAGCAACTCAAGAGCGCATCCATTATTACAGTACATGCACGTATCAATCAACCTGAGCACTTAACATGCTGCATGTGCATTCGCCGCAGAATTATTATATCTAGCAGTTTTAATTTAAAAATTAAAGTACGGAATGTCGTCATTATAGGAAATTTTGTTGAAATAAAAAAACTGATTAGAAAAGACAACTTAGTTTTCATTGGAATAAAGAGACGGAATTTAACTTCCTCTTGATAGTATATGAATTCATTTCAATATTTTTTTCACTCTTCTTCTTTTTAATTTCCCACCGTAAGAAAATCCTGCGACAATCATAAAGTCCTTACTGAAACTTTCTTTGCATTGACGGGATCTGGTTCGTACATTTTCTTTTCTTCGTTTTCGATACTAAAGAGGCATTTTTTCTTGCAGTCAGTTAGGTAAACCCCTGCTTCATCATGGGTCGCAATGACCCTTGATGAAGCATGGGTTAACAGCAGGATTAAATGGAAAATTTTCATGCAGGATTGTACGAATTGTTCTACGTTGAACCATATGCCTCGGCAAAAGCTGGTGAATATTACTTTTTTTTTTAGCTTTTTTAAGCAGTAAATCTTGATTTATTATTTTATTTATTGTTGCTACATATATACTTAAAGACCCTGCAACTGATATTTGCGTCGGCGGATTTTCTCTCGTTACCAAAGATTAACTTTAGAAATATTAGAAACAGCCCGTACCTTTTTCGGGTATTCGTTTGGAGTCTTCTTCCCGCGTAGAAGTAATGACTGACAATTTTTTCCTTTCCAATTAAAAATGTTCTTATTTTGCCCTCACAAATTTTATCATGCATTTCACAGCATTTTTGAATCATGGAACAGGAATATTTTTCTTCGGAAAGTGTCAAAACATATCCTTCAATTCACAGCTCGTTTACATGCGACATCTTGAAAGAATAATAAATTTAAAAGTAGCCGACGATATATTTTATTTCAAATAATAAGCTGCTTCCAGAAATTTTTATTCCAAAACATTTTTTTTTAGAATTCATTATCAAAATCGTTCTAAAAATGTGTAAACACCCTCTGTATTCACACATACTATTATTTCTAGCAGCATTTTTTTTTTACTGCTGTAGATTTACATCGTAGTCCGTATTAGAACTGTCCAAATTCTTTTAGATATTAATAATAATAAGAACACTAAAAAAGAATACAAGCAATCTAAAATCAAAAGCTGTTAAACGTATTCAGGCTCAGAGCCGACGATAATTTAGAGGCAGCAAAATTTTTAGATTTTACAGAAGAAACGAGCAGGAAAATTTTTAGAGTCTAGGGAATGCATTGGGCAGCAGAATTTAAGGAAGCAATATTTTTCGAATTTATGGAAGTGTCGGGCAACAAAATTTAATACCGAATTAGAGATGGCACTGGGCGGCAAAAGTATAGCGCCCGTCCTGTTCAGAGTGAACGTATGTTCTGAAATTATGCGAGCAGCAGAAATCGATTATGCTGCGCACATTTCATATTGTTTCTACAACTATTGTCATTTATCCATTTCAAGAACACAATATTTCTCAAGCCCATTTTCATGTTTTCCGTTCATTATAGTTTTACATATTTTATTATTTCCTAATAGTAATTGTATTTTCTTCCGTACACATTTTAGCTAGCTTACAAATCTATTTACGAATACATTAACCTATCTTTCATGAATGTTCTTGATGGCAAGATTTCTTTCTTATTCAGAAATTCCTTTGATGAATAGATGTTTAATTACAACAGTTCTCGAGTCCATCTCGTCGCGATTCCAAGAGTAAATTATTTGCACAATAGCAAAAGGGCAACTATGCCACTTGGGTACTACAATTTCTATGAAAGACTCTTAGATTAGAATGTTAGTGAGTTCACCTTTAGTGATTTATCAATTTTTCTCCACGAAAGAACGGTAAGAATACTGAGGAGATGCCCACAAATCATGCTTTGCGAAAGCTTTGTTTGGGGTGAGCAAAATATCTCAAGAAATATGCAAATGCTTCAAGAATGCACATCGCCAAGGAAGATCTCATTAGCAGAGTCATTAACACCCGGGTGGAGAAGCGGTTGATGAAAGAGTTATCTACTCCTCATCTGCCATCATCCGTCAAGGTTTCTTTTTCCGCTACACGCCTTTCTCGGGGGATAATGGATTTGGATTCGCTTCCGTACTCGACGAACTTTCGGGAGGATAGGTCGGCGGCCGAAGTTCCATTCCTGTTTGGCGCGTGGAAAGGTCGTTTTCTGGAGATCAATGTATGAGTTGAAGATTTAGCTACGCCTATTTCCATTTTAAAATGTCACCACAATTATTTGCCTTTCAGCCATTTAATTCAGTGTTTCTGGAATTTAACACAAGTTCCTTGTCTCACCCATTTATGCTGCAGTTAGGTGTAATACATTTTAGCTTTTACTCAATCATTTTTTATGTTAACTTATGCACCACATTTATCCTAAACTATGATGTTTTGGTTTACTTAATTATGGAAAACCACTTGAGGGCTGCCTCCTAAATTATAATGATTTCATTCATCATACGGAATAAAGTCGTGATTTTCTACCTTCAAATTGAACGCCGGGCAAAATGTATGAAAACGGTACTTATTATAACTAATCTTTCAGATGAGTAAAAAGATTTGATTTCATATGCAGCAATAATATAATCTATTGTCGAACATTTTTAACATCTTTTATAAATACATAAAAAAATAAAAACGAACGCCCAGTTGAATAGTTCTTTTATACAATCCTTCGCATATACAACTGTATATACGAAGAATAATTGTTATATAATTACAGTACTGTCTCCTATAAGAAGTATGTTGCAATGTTTACATATCGTTAATATCATTCAGTAGTAGGTTGTAATGCTTTTTATAATATACATCATTCTACACGCCATGAAGTCGAATGCACAAAACGCATTGCAACGTAATATTGCTGCGAATTCTTCACATGTCGTGTGAACTTATTATTGTTGTCATGACTTACCTGCCACACACAGAAGAATGGGAAGAAGATATGGGAACATTTCACAGAAGATATGGGAAACTAATTTTCTAATTTAAGTTACATACTTTTGATGCTTGCTCTGGAGATGATTCCAATGGAGCCGTCTATTGCTTAAGGAATCCCTGGACCAGTTGGGAAACGTTTGCATATAAAGTAATTCTTTCATCTTAGGAATCAAACCTTAGTCAAGGGCTTAAGTCTTGATAAATAAAATGAATAAGAGAGAACTTCTCAGCCGCAATAACTGAACAAATCAGCCACTGATTGCGCTACATACACTTGAGTTTTGCCCCGCAGAATGATAGGAAGCTTTTGCAGAAGTTATAAGGTATATCTCCCACATTCTTAGCGTGCCTTTGTGGTGTAATGGTCAGCACACTGAGCCGGTATTTCAGAGGTCCGTGGTTCGATTCCCGGCGAAGGAATTGCATATTTTTCATGTCTCCTGCTTCAAAAAAATCCTAATGTCTCTACACTGGCGCCCGAACTAAGAGGGTTGTGGATGATGACTCTCCACACCCAGGATTTGGCGACTAGGTCCCCTAAAACCCTAGTCGCCCTTTAAAAAGGGGAGTATATAAGGTATATCTCCCACATTCTTAGCGTGCCTTCGTGGTGTAATGGTCAGCACACTGAGCCGGTATTTCAGAGGTCCGTGGTTCGATTCCCGGCGAAGGAATTGCATATTTTTCATGTCTCCTGCTTCAAAAAAATCCTAATGTCTCTACAAAGTGTCGTCGCATCTTTCGCAATGCTGATAACAGGTTCAGTTCCCAGAAACAAGGAGTAACATTGCATATTGAGGATACATCTCTGTGGTGTGATATACATCAGGATTACAACTAATATGTTAGGATCAACTGTATATGAGAATCACCACAGCCTTCATATCGTAGGGATTCTGATGATATCTTGTTTTTTCCTGGCGACTTGTTACGATAGCCCTCATTCGACAGCCGTTTAAATTTTGGCTCATACAGTATAACCGATTCAATCTAATGATCCTGAATAAAACAATTCAGAAGCGCTCCTCCGCGCTGGTCACCATCTTATAGTAACCATATCTGCATTTGCAACAGCTTTATTGCTTTTGCTTCGAGAACATCCGGGTACAGAACTTTAGACCGCTAACTTACATGAGACTATACTTTTCTCGTCTCGACAAGGACACGTAACTTTGGAAGAGAAAGTTAATTTATTGTGAGGTAAGTTAGGTACCAAAATAACGTAACATACGTAAGACGCATTGGTTCCTTTCACGGCGTATATACAATAGCATTCACACCATTAGTGTTCCCATGTATCAAACACTTTGGTGGTCAATTTTATTGCACTCTATAGTTCGTTTGATAACTTCTGGGGGAAAAAAGGGGGTAGAAGTTTTTTTTAACTTTCTTACGAGTTTTTTACTTCATATTCTACATTTTCTCCCCTCGTGTGCGTGTCATACACTGCAGTGTAAGCAGAAAGATGATGAATCAGATGCTTTCTGATACAGTAGATCATCGCTGATAGAACGAGAATCAGATGCTTTCTGATACAGTAGATCCTCGCTGTGAATGTTGCAGCCATCAAGCCTACATCGAAATGGTAAATTCCTTTGGAGCTATTCACGATATAGAGAATTTTTTTCATTCTTTTTTTATAAAAACAATGGTTAGTTGCTAATGCAAGATAAAAATGTTGCCTTGATGTTATATGTCATTTTCAACAAAATGTATGATTCATTGTACGAAATACTTTTTTTGTAAACCGTTGCCTGCAATTATACGATTGCAAGCTAACATTTTTCACCCCCCCCCCAAAAATGGGATCTCTGTTAATTCGTAATTACATACCACAAAGCGATTTCATGTTTTTCAATTCATTGTTTAGTTAGGGAATATTAAATCCCTTTCTTCAACTAAACACTGCCTTCAAGGCCTTTATGGATAGGAAAATCTGTTTTGCAGGAGAAAAATTCCGCACAAGACCTCTTCCAAGGCTGCCTCATAAATTCACTATAGTTTAAAACCTGGAAATTTGGTTGCTCAGTTTGTTCACTGAGTATCTTCAATTTCAAGAAACCATCAGGGAAGTAATTTTATAACACACAAGAAAAAATAAAAATCAAGGAGTAGATGCGGGGAAAACAGTGAAATTTCATAAAATTTTCGTGGGTTCATTTCTAGACACGTTTTTTTTTAACAGGAGACGTGAGAAATGAGCAACGTCCTAGCCGGGACTTGAACCTGGACCTCTCAAATACGCGCCGAGTGTGCTACCGTTACACCACGAAAGCATGCTGGAAGGAGGGAGAAAATACCTTATACGTTTTTGCACACTAACACTTACGCATAAAACTTAGCGATATGCCAGATACGAAGCAGTAACACACAACTAATCTGCCGTTGTATTGTATTTTTTTAAAAAAACTTACATTTGATCGTCCAAAATCTTGAACCTAAAAACCAAGTTTTGAGAAAATGCATTTCAAAGTTGGGCGTATGCTTGATTTTGGCAGGGGAGGGAAGAATTGTTGTGATCCCTGTATAAAAACTTAATTTGCTTGCGGTTATGTCATGGAATATGTCCGCTTCCCTCCCAAGGATACGCAAAATACAAAAAAAATGACGTACAAAATTGGTGTAACCCCCCCGCTTTAAGAGTGTTACTTTCTTCCCCCCATAGAAGTGTGATCTATAATACCGACCGCAAGTCCTATACATAGGTGAATACTTTATGTTAAATTACTCGATGTTAAAATATATTAAGGATACAGAATACGAATATTAAGAAATATATACAGAAATGCCAGTTTTGACCTTCATTCGACATGACCTTTTTTATGTCACTGTGAAGACTATAAGCAAAATCGATCCATAAACATATTTTGGCTTACATAAGGTTCTTTTCTGCATGAATTTTCATCTCTCTGAACTATACACATATCCCTTTTAACTTACTTTATCCACATTTTTTTTCAGCTTATACGAATTATCACTCAAACCACAATTTAATGAGAGAATTGCTCAAATTCAGCGAATTGCACTAATTTCTCTGCTCGTATCATATGTTTTACAGAGCTTATCTGCTTTCAAGAGTTGTCTTTAATCAAGCAAATGTGCAACTCTCATTTCCCACTAATACAAATCTAGATGAGTCGCACACGGCTTATCGCATAGCCTTTTCATAAAACACCAACGCGGAAGGATCGAATTCGCCACCTGTCTCAATACAGGATGACAAAACAGTTTCAAGGAAGTTTTTTCCCCTACATCATCAAGCTGTGGATTGACTGACACCCCCGCCTTTCCTTTCCAAATTATGCAATGCATCCAAAAACTGATGCGCAATCGAGTTTCGAGATAGGTTTTTCCTTTGCAACACCATTTCTTTTCTTTAAAAAGTAAATGCGATAATTTCCGTTTCTGCTGTTCAAACAACAAAGAATGCAAAGAGCTCACTAACAGAAAAAATCTGACATTTCAAGATTGTCTTTTGCCGCGTTGTAACCGTTTCGATTAAAAATGAATTGAAAAAAATCTGTTTTTTGCAAAAGAGGTTTATTTGAAGCTATTACGGCCGTGCCGAAATTCTAGTGAGTTTAATTTATTTGAAAAATGACAGTGTAGGGGACAGATCCCTCTAAATATTGGTTTTTAATTCGTCAATATTTATCTATATTCAGTGAGAAGCTAAGAATCACCAAGTTTGCAAATTATTCTACATTTTTAATTGCTGTATTTTTTATCACAATGTTGAGATTTATATACCACGTATGATTTAAAGCACTAATCGATACAATTTACATTTTTTCATAAACCCTTATTGATGAAATATTTTTTAACAACCAATAAGAAACTTTTCCACTTCTTTCACGGGGAGCAAAATAACCAAACATAGTAAACTGCTCTATGTTGATAAGCGCAAGAAAAATGGGCACAGCTATTGGATTTCTTTCGTGAAAATAAGAAAAATGTCTCTATTTTTATATCCTTGTACGAGGTAACGGAGTATTATAATCGCGAAAATTTCGGGTACGTACACTCTTTTGCAAAAAAAATCGAAGCACCAAGAAGGACTTTTACGATCGTGACGAAATTTGTTATGAAAACATCTTGATCGAACATGCAAATGATCAAAGTTTCAAGGCAAATGAACAGTAATTGCGATCATAGCGCGTATTTCTAGTGCGCAATTCGCAAAGTATAAAACCAATAACAGAGGCAGAAAATTTATCTTTTTTTGTTGCTGCCATTGCAATTCCGTAAAGAAGCAATTAAAGAGCCATTATGACGATATCGAAGACCTTACAGACAACTAAACAACTTCGAGCAAGGTCGCATTGTAGGATTGCGTGAAGCTAGGAGGTCATACCGAACAATAGGCCGCCACCTGCAGCGTACAGAAACTGCTGTACAAAGATATTAGCACAAATGGTTGCTACAAGGAAATTGCCGACGAAATGAAGGCACTGGAAGGCCAAGGAGCACAAATGCGAGGCAAGATAGGAAGATTGTTCGCCAGGCCTGAACCGCCTAAAAGTATCATTGTCGACTATTCAACGCATTACAGCCACGTTTATACCTCCCATGGTACCGTCCACCATCTCACGGCGCTTGTCTGAAGCGGGGTTACGCTCACAGAGGCCTTTAAGACGTTTGCCTTTGACCTCACAATATCCGCGGAGTCGTCTGGAGTGGTGTCACAGCCGATCATCATGGCTGCCACCAGATTGGCATCGCATAGTGTTCAGCGATGAATCCCGCTTCATTCTTGAAGCAGATGACCGCTGTCTTCCTGTCTGGAGACGACGGTAAAACATCTCATTGGGCCAACGGTCCCAATGAGATGTTTTACAAAGGCATACAGCTATAACCCCTGGTGTGATGGCGTTTAGCGCTATTTCTCATGACAGCAGGTCATCTTTAGTCATTCTCCGTACATCTTTAACAGCTCAACGATATGTTGATACCATCCTGCGGCTGGTTGCTTCATGGCACGCCATCCTGGGGCCATTTTCCAACAACATAATGCCAGACCACATACCGCTTGCATATCTCTGGACAGTCTCCGCGCGTTTGATACTCTTCCTTGGCCAGTAAGGTCACCAGACGTTTCACCAATCGAGCATGTCTGGGACATGGTAGGCTTCTAGATTCGGGCACCACAAAATATCATAGGCCTGGAGCGACAACTGATGAATGCCTGGCAGAATGTGTCGCAGGATGATATTAGGAACCTCTACCACTCATTGCCTCGACGAATTCAAGCATGCATTGCCGCCAGGTGTGGTTCGACCAACTTCTAATTTGAACACTCAATGGGTGATTGTGAGCCGTGAACAGGTACTATAACCTTGATTTTTTAATCATTTTATTATCTGTGTATGAGCTATACGTATATTCAATTTCATCACAAACAACCACTTCCGTCATGGTTCTTCGAGTTTTATGCAAAAGAGTGTATATTTCAACGAAAATATCCATTTTGACCACTCTCGATTTCATCTGAATGATGTCTCTGCGTTGCATCTGTACGTACAGACAGAATAAAAGACTCTTTTCCCCAAAATAGATTGTGAAATGTATTACAAAGGGATTCAGAAGTTGTTTTTTTCGTGACGATTGTACGCACGTACGTGGGTATGTATGTATTTCGCATTATATACCAACTCTGTTACTCGGCTCAGTGAGCTCAGTTTTTTTATTCTTATATGTTGGTGAATTGTGCATTTTTTGCTTTAAAAGTGTTTGAATTATGTTGTTCTTATCTTCTAGTTAAGATTGTTATGCCTTAAGTTAATCTGCATGCAATAGTTATAGAATTATCAAAAGTTTAAGAGTTTGAGTTCCATTAAGCCTAACGACTCCACCATTTGTTTACATTTGAAACTTAGTAGCATAGTGAATTAAGTCAGTTTCCGCACCAACTTCAATGTATTTTTCCCGAGCGAAGCCAAAAGCTTTGTGCACCGAAAAATCTGCCTTTCTGCCTAATTTTAATTAATTTAAACTCCAATTTTAATTGTAAAATTTTTTAACTATTTTTTAACTCTGTTTGGTGTTTTAGGTTTTTCTGTATTTTAATTTTTAATGAAGAAGTTTTCTGTTTTTATGTATTTTTTCCTCGCCGCGAAGTGAAAACTGAATTGATTGGATGAGAAATATATCTGTAAAGAAATTCGGAGAAATACTTTTAAATGAAATGCAGGCAAAAATATGCATAATTTAATAGGCCGTACATGAAAGTCATGTGGTGTCCCCATCAGATGTTTACCTAAAAGGCTCACTACGCTTTGGATGATGATGATACTTCATACGTATAGCTGGCTGGATGAAAAATCTGTAACGAATTCTCTCGAACGACGAAAAGAAGACGCGTGCATTTGTTTGATTAAAAGGCGTTCTTGATTGTCCGAAAATATCCGTGTAATATGCCTTTCACGAGCAATCTATTTGTAATACTTGCATTATCACCGTTTACAACTAGTTAAAATGATGTATAGTTTATAAGTGATTTTGGTAACAACCAGCGAATGGTTCTGGCTCAGATCTGTTTTCAGGATGAAAATAATCCCTGCAGGTAATAAATAAGATCGATAGCTAAAAATAGTTCCCTTCAAGATCTTAAATTCATAATTTTCACGGACCACATTACATTAATTTTCCAGAAAATCTTCAACTGATCGTACATCACATAAAATTTGTTATTTGATTTTAGCTATATTGAACAACTTTAAAAATCTTACGATGGCATCATATCATCGAATATTAACTTTTTAAAAAAAAATCAGGAAGGTTTCAGTAAAGAAAGAAAGAACTTCCAAAATGCACTCTATAGGTTTTCTCTCTCTCTTTTTTTTTTTTTTTTCAAATTGCAGAATACGGGTTGCTAACGAGATAACACGTAAAGCTAGCAAATTTGAATTTTGAACCATTGAAGAATGCAGACCTTATTTAACGTTTGAAGCTCGTTTAGGCGAAAGTGGATCCCATTCGTGATCTGGGAGTTTCCCATCCAAGATTGCTTGTAGTGCTGCCTCTGAAGACAACGATTCCTTTTTCTTACCCAACTGGTGATTGAGGTATCGCTGAGCCTAGTTAATGGTAAGAGAAACGACACTCTGGTGCTCACAAGAACCCAGCGATAGGCGCCGAGCATCAGATTCCCAAGAGCCATCCTGCGAACCCCTAGGAGCCCATGGAGCTCCCCATCTGATGGAGTGCAGCGACTCGCGTTATTTTATTCAAACTTGAATTTTGTACACATGTTAATCATTTGCATATAATTTAATGACATATTTGTTAATTTGAGGTATTTTCTTTGTTATAGTGCTATCTTTTTAAGCGACTCGGCATAGATCCGTACAGAAGTTATGAAGGTACTGCAGCTTAGCATATTTTGGTTTTTCAATACTTTGCTTTTATGATATATTTTTTGAATTCTTGCATATTTTTTGATGGATGTCTAATATGGTGATCCTTTATCACATTGTAATTTTCTTGCCATATTTTATTTCTCAGTTCTTCAATTTTTTTATTTAAGGAAAATTTTGGCCATGGGATGCTGATAATTTCATTTTTTGGATAGTAAATGAATCTTTATCACGAGAACCTGCGTTTCATTTCCTGTTATGCTACTGTGGGCTTTGACCATTCGATTTTTAGTTTTATTTGAGAACTGACATTGCTTATATTCAGGATGCATCGTACTACAGGGTTTTTGCTATGCAAATAATTTGAAGTACTTCTAAGACCGATTAGTTATCTGAATTTTTTAAAATTGTTTATTTATTGTAACGTGAACTGCTTCCTTTATGGCTATGAATTCAACTTGGAAAACACTACTGCTTCCTCCCAGCTTTCCTTGCCTTCTGATTCACTGTTGCTGATCTTTAAAAAATCAACACAAATAAATAAAATGCCTTTAAAAAATAAAGACAATAAATAAACCCTCTCAAGGACAACAATCACTGTTCCAGATGACTTTGGTCTTCTGTGGTGGTGGTCGCCTCAGAGCGGTGATGTCCGATACTGATGTTTATTTATGGCCTCAGAAAATATTAAACCACTTACAGAAGTGATTATTTTAGCGAGGCGGTTGTCAAGCAAGAATTCACAGCACATATAATTTTTTGGCTTTGTGATAAGATAACTTATCTTGTCATGGTAGTAAAAAATTAAAAAAAAAATTAATACAATATTTAAACTGTAACTGTATTTCATGGCTAAACGTTAATATACAGCTCTCTCAGCAATATTATACAAGACCGGAAAGTAATATCTCGCCAGAGTTAAGTTACCAATTACCACTACAAACACTGGAGAGAGATAAAAGCTTTCAACAAGTTTTTATTTCTGAAACAGATCCAAGTCTCC
This sequence comes from Stegodyphus mimosarum, assembly GCA_000611955.2. Classification (NCBI taxonomy): domain Eukaryota; kingdom Metazoa; phylum Arthropoda; class Arachnida; order Araneae; family Eresidae; genus Stegodyphus; species Stegodyphus mimosarum. The sequence goes on from KK121323.1 coordinate 514,727, forward strand.
ACCCTCTATTCAAACGTGCATGCTTGAATTGCTTGCTGTCAAACAATAGTAGCGGCATAAGAAGAGGTGAAGGTCTTTTACTGACACAAAAACGGCAGAATGCAAGCGCATATTTCTGACTTTTCTTGTCTGAAACCAGGCCATCAATCAAAGCATTTCTCACGAGGCGGCAAGACTGCGTCGTACAGAAGCAAAACAGAGAACGGGAGCTTCACTTATATCGCTAACATCTAAAGAGCGATCAACATCACTCATGAAGAACTCGGCGATAAATTTCAGAACCGAGAGCGAATCCCGCAGAATTTATCTTAGCTGGGAGCGATATAAATTCACGTAAATAAAGGAAGTAACGAAAGCCAAAGGTTTCTTCCAACTTCTACAATTAAAAAGAGCGGCGTTTGGGACGGTTGAAGGATTCGGACAGGGAGACTACGATAAAAACGCGAGTTTCGTGATGCGACGACAACCCTGCTGTCATTCCTGTCACGCTTCCACTTACGCATCTCTTTCTAACGTGATTTTCTTCTTATTTATGACTTGTCACACAAGGCATTTGTTTTCTTTTCTCTATATATCTTAACCTTGGAATAAGATAGATTGGTTAATACGTTTCATGGCACAAAATTCCTAAATTCTGATTTTCTTTTAAATAAAAATTTGTTTAATTCACTTTCTCGTATTCTGATATTTTATTAAAACAAACATTCAGTTAATATGTTTTTTGCATCAACTAGCGACAAGCGCGAAACAATTTTGTGCCAACTTTGTCTACTGGTTGCCATTAAACTGAATATTGCTATTGATTTCAAAGAAAGTTTTATCAATAAAACTTTTCAAGTGAGTCAGTCTGTTTCGCTCTTTGTTTATTGAAATCTACTGAAGAAGAATTTTATTGATTTACTGAATTTTTATTTATTGAAAAACTTTTTAACTGTATTAACTTTAAAATCTATCTAACTTCTCTCTTTTTGTTGAAATCCTCTTAATCTACTGTATTTTCTTTATCCTTTTCGCATGCCTTCGCAGTGTAATTGGAAGCATACTCTACGCGTATTCGAGAGATCCAGGGTTTGAGTCTTCGCGAAGGTACTGCACATTTTTAACGGCACCTGATATGAAAGAAAACCTAATGACTAAAACTATTCTGATTTAAGAAATATATTTCTTATAGTTCGAAAAACTTTTATCCAGCCGAATTGAGATGATGATGAAAATAGTTCTTCTCGCTAGAGCTTTCAAGGTGAAACCTATATTTTTCTAGAAAAAAACTGTTTAGGTCGTACTGTTTCTGTAACGTAAAATATATCGAAGAATATTATCTACAAAGAAGAACAGAATTACTTGAACTAACAACAATATTTTTTGTTCAAGAAGACGAATTTGCGCAGCATGTGACTTCTGGTGATGAATTCAAGAGCATTATGGAAGATCAACAATAAAATTGCACTATAATAATTACCCTAATAAAATTTTAAGTAAAATGATAAGCCTAGTTTTACTTGTACATTCAAAAGCCACCGAATATGAGAAAAAGAATGCAAATTTCTTTTAAAACTTCGCTGCATGCAGAAAGCACTTTGAAAGAGTACCGGGTATTAAATTTAAACCATTTAATAAGAAACTATTTAATCGTTAGGCCACTACTGCTTACGTATTTAAATAAGAATTATATAAAAAATGTCTTTTGAGTAAAATTATAAATCATTTACAAAATGAATGGCTGCAAACTGGCTCTCTTGATTTTAATCTCTTTAACCATAAGTATGTGTTGAATGGGGTACTCAGAGCTTGGAGAAGATATATTTATTCTTCGCTTACAATTGAACTACCTATAAATGCAGTTATTAAAACGTAGATATAAAAACATTCAAATTGCGCATAGCAAACGTAGGCTAAATAAAACTTTTAACTGCAGCAAAAATGGATTTCAAAGAAAGGCTTGGAAGATAAAGACATTTTTCTATAGCACATTGTAGAATGTATGTATTTTATTTCTAGAGACAGATAATATCCTCCACTAGAATACATTAGGACTGTTTTTACATGTATTTAATGTAAAGTTAAGCAGTGGTATAGCTAGAGGTGTCAATAGTTTAAAAATAATCGGTACTTTATAAATAGAGTAGCTGTAATGGAAGACTCATAACAGTTCCAGAATATTTATTATGTTTTTATATTTTATTGGCTGTTGCGGAAGACTGTATATTTCAGAATAAGCCCTAATTCTGTCATAATAAAGAGAATTTATAACATAAAAAATTCAGGTTCAATTTCTTAAAAAAATATGCCGCAGTTTTTAAATAAAGGAAAAACAAGCAACAAAAAATTTTAGTATCGATTTTTTGAACCTCATAGTTGGATTTTTTATCCGAAATTTCGCTTATGTTTTATAATATATCATGTGCAAAGCTATGTTTTATGCATAACCCATAAAAAATGCATAAAACTCTTAATTTATAATTTTTCAATTCATAATCTCTTTCACGAGAAACGTTATATGTTCTTTTCCGTTAAAGGACATTTGTGCATAATTAATTAATTCCCCAATAATTTCGCAGCGATTTAAAATTCTCTTCACTGCGATATAAATAAAAAATACTGAAGTAATTATGCACATATGTATATTTATATATAAAAGCAAAATGAAAACAACATATAAACAGGTAATATGCTTTCTTGTCATATCATAATTCTAAAAACATTTATAAAATTTTCATACGGAAAATTAAATAAAAAAAATATAAATATAGGTAAGTTATTAGATAGAAGCATACATTAGTTGGAGCACAGAGGAAAGAAGACTGCAGACAGAAAAAGGGAAAATTGGTTCGGTAAAAAAGCTTATGGAATCACGAAACCAAAACTTTAACAGCGCTACTAGCTTTACCTCTATGTTACTACAGTGATCAATTTTGGTTTGCACAGGCGATTAAATAAATGAGATTTTAATTTCAATCTTTTCATTGTATTCACTGCGCCATCACCTACATTGTAGAGACATTAGGATTTTCAATGCTGAGAGACGTGAAAAATGAGCAATGCCCTCTTCGGGACTCGAATCTCGGACCTCTCGAATACGCGCCTAGTGTGCTGACCATTATTACACCAGGAAGGCATGCTACCCATTGCAAAGGGCGACAGGGGATTAGAGGACCCAATCGCCTGGTGGTGGAGAATCATTATCCATCACCTTTTTTAGTTCGGACGCCATTGTAGACACATTAGGTTATTTCGAAAAATGAGCAATGCCCTCGCCGGGACTCGAACCAAGGACCTCTGCGAGTAAGCGCCGAGTGTGCTGACCATTACACCACGAGGGCGGGAGAAATATCTTATTACATAATTCAATAAAATTTATTATTGAGCTTCTAGTGCCTATCCTACAGAAAACGGCGTTTCGATTGAAGTTGGCATAGGATTTCCAAAAAAATGTATTCAAATTGAAAGGTGCATTTATAAACAGAAAACTACAAATTTAACGATCATTTAATAAAACTGAGTTTTTAAAAATTATCAAATTTAATTTCTGAAGCACGTCATTAACAATGCCATGTCACATTTACTGCTGAAGTTTGAGATAGTCAGAAGTAATCTTCTTTAAAGATAAACTTGTCTTCAGAACTATGGCTGACAATTACCTATTACGCAATGTTTTGCTGATTCGTAGACATGAATTCCACTTTTTACACTTAAATTTATTGACATTGATCACAGTTCTATGCAAATAATTAGCACAGTGTCTATACAGTTACCTTTATTATTATTACTATTCAATTAAATAGATTGTTGTCTTCTTCATTACGTAGATTTCTCGTTATAATGCTGATACTTCTAAACTTCAGAAACGATTATTTTTTAAGAAATGTATTCTTTCGTAGAACCTATTGCGAAATTTTTTTGTTGACATCATCTCTTTGCTCCTCTTTCATTATGTGACCTCAACGTTTTTACAGGCGTATGGATGGAAGTTGAACATGGTTCAATTCTTGTAGTCCACCTTTGTTTCCCGCATCACAAATGCCAATCAAAGTCAATTCGCTCACTGATTGGAGAACTACATTCGCCACGCATATGGAGAGCGTTAGTGGAAACGGAAACCGTATGGTATTTCCTCAGCGTGATTTCGTGAGTTAACGGTTTTCGTCGCAATGGAGCGATACCTTTTTAATTGCGAATGAAATCTGCAAACTTTGGCAGATGATTTAAATGAAAATTAATATCATTTTATACTTTGTTCTGAATATATACATAAACATTTTTAAATTTGACTTTTCATTTACTTGAATATTTTTTATACATTACGTGCTCTCCTTTCATTTACATTTGTATGATAACGATTTATTTGCACATTTTTACATGTTTTACTCATCTCATTGATTCGATACTTAACGTTGTTCATTTGTAAGTAATTTTCTTTATATAGCTTTAATTATCATTAACAATTTTTGTCACAATTTTGTGTATATCCACTACTATTAGCCATTGCTGGTAAAGCAATTTTTTCGTGCCGGTTGAACTTTTACTACTTAATACATGTAAAAAAAATTTTCTTAAACATTTTAAATTAAAAAATTTTTTATTCTTATTTAAAATTTACCAATTTGTAAATTTAATTTATTTAAACTTCACATGGTATTTCTTTTACTTTATTAGCTTTTTTAATTTGAAATATAAGAATTTTAATAGCAGTATTCCCCTTTAATTATAATTATGTTTAACTGAATCATTGCAGCCTAGGCGCAGGATTCTTAACTGCATAGCTAAAACTGCTTTGTTCGGGGGAACGGGGGTGACTTTTAAGATAAAAATGTGAACAGCTTAGCCACCAAATTCAACGGATCTGATTTCAATAATTAATAGCTTAAAATTAAAATATTCTTTTAAAAAAAAAGAAAAAAGAATCGGAATGAAATCTTTTCAAATATTTTAACAAAACAGAAAAAGCAACCAATAAGCAAATGTTAATTTCGAATAAAATCAGTCTTTTCCTCAAGAAACTACGAAGTTTACTAAAGTCCCAGCTGACAAGAATATTACTCATTTGCTAGAGCTTTCGCAAAGAGTATTAACCCATTCGTTACGACCATTTCGAGATTGCTCCCATTTCCCTTAACCTATTTGCGAGAAAGAGGTTTCTTCATTCTGACCCTAATAAAGAACCGAAACAGAAATCTCGAACCTTCTTTGCACTTATCCAACAAACTGTTGCATATAACTCACTAAAAGGATGATCACAACCTGCCTTAGATCAGTAAAAAAATTACATTAGCTGAATTCGTGTTATCTGGAGTGGGAAGAAGGAGAAGAGAATAAAATAAATAAATAAATATTTAAATATAATTAAGTGGCTCTTAGGTATATGCAACTGTCGTATACAACTTTCAAAATACGATTACTATGGGATATGATTCAGAAGAATACTACACCAAAAAAGGCGTTATACAAGAAAACCGACATATCTGAACATTTCTGGCAAATCTAAAATCTATTCACTATAAGCGACGTAATATTTTTCAAATTGTTGCCACCAAATATTATCACCCTGTATTATTTTTAAACAAATTAAATTACAAAAAATCTAGATGTATGCATGGATGTTCTTCTCACTGTGAAAACACGACGGTACCTCCAACCATCCAATTTTGATAACTTACTACTCTCCCCCGAACATACGCACCTGGAAGCCCGAATTTCGAATTCGTTTATTATTTATTTCATATTTTGTAAAACACTAACGAAATTTTGATTAACAAACTCAACTTGATTAACAAACTCAACTATTTGAAAGCTAGCAGTGGAAACACTGTTCAAAACACATCATTTTTATCTTCAGCGCCAGAGATTGTCTATCGGAAATTCTACAAATATGCTGTCATTAAATACTTCGTGATTTTGCGGTGTAAGTGCGAAGAACCTGATATTTAATAAATGAAGTTAACACATTAGAAGTCAATAATAAAAAAGACAAAAAAATTTGTTGGCCATCTTATTAAAAAATTGAATATTGGTATGAGAAAAGACTGAAAAAAATATAAAAATATTATTCTAATACTTAACACTGCATTGGGAATTCTAAACATACTTCGAAGCAGCTTTAAAAAATTTTGTGATTTTGTTGTTGAACTATGTGGCCTAAGTGCGGGGGGGATGCTTACTAATAAATCTAAAAAGACAAAAAAAAGGGGTGGAGATGAGTGAACAGCAGACAGGTAAAATGGACTCAGCGAGAGCGTAATGTAAAAAACCTTAATAAATCTTTTTGGGCGATTGTTAAAATTTGAAAGCTTTCAGATTTTTATTTTATTTTATTTTGGTTCTTGTTCTTTCGCTTTTTACCTGAGGTAAGGTGCCTCACTCACTCAACCGTTCGCACGGCAGAGAACACGAACACAATGGCAATCCATGTTCTCATCTCTGATGATCTATTCAATTTAACAATAAATAAGATGGTGCTTCAATATGAACAGTAAAATTAAGCGAGGAACATGCAATTTTTACCCTCTTTAAAAATGCATGTCATGATAAAATCCTTTCTGAAAATCAGGATTTGATTTTTTGGTTTATACTAGAGATGGTAAATTAAGTGTAGATGTTATATATGTTGCCCTTGAAATTCTTTTCCACAGCCACGGCTGAGTTACTATGTTATTACCATTTTTATAATTGAGCGTGGACTTATTAAAGTGCATATATATCACCTTCAGACCTTGAAGTATCGACTGAAAATTAAATTTTCCCAAAACTGCTGCCTCATAACTATACGTACAGAAATTTCATTCACTCGTATTAACATTAACCTTAAAATTTAAAGATATATATATTTTATGGGAGATTGTTTTCAAAATGACATTCTGATTTTCATTTCCTTGTGCGAAGTAAAAGAAGTATTGCAATCACGAAACATTCCGGGTATCATATTTCAACAAAAATATCCATTTCGAGCACTATCGAATGCAATTTAACGATGTTTTCGCGTGACATCTATATGTAAGGGTAGAATAAAGGATTTTTTTTCCGAAACGAATTATAAAACGGATTTAAAATGAATTCAGAAGAGATTTTTCTGTAGCCTCTGTACGTACGTACGTATGTATGTATGTATCTCGCAGAATTCAACAACGAGTATTCTCAGAGCGTTGAAATTTTCTATATAGAACTGCTATAACATGTAGTTGTGCACCTCCCTTTTTGGTTACAATCAGCTGCACCAAAAGTATACATATATATATATATCCAATTTGTTACTGGGCCCAGTGAGCTGTTTCTTTATTCTTACATGTTGGTAAATTGCGCATTTTTTGCTTTAAAAATGATTGAATTATGTTGTTCATATGATCCTGTAAAGGTTTTTATGCCTTTACTAAATCTGCATGCAATATTTGTAAAGTTATCAACAATTTAAAAGTTGTTTAAGTGCAGCTAAGCCTAATTATTTTACCATACAGCAGCCATATTTGTTTGCATCTGAAGCTTAGCAGAATAGTGGATTTGTTGCAAATCTAGAGAAACTAAGCTTCGGAAGAACAAAGTAACGTCTCCTTTTATTATTGAGAATTAAATTATGCTTAATCCATTCTGGAATTATTATTTCAGTTATTAAATTATTCCATATATTGACTCAGCATAGCGTCCACAACAAATTAAATCAGTTTCTGCGCCTTCAATGTCATTTTGCCGACTAAGGTCAAAAGTAAACTTTAAGTTTTGTGCACCAAAAAATCTGTCTTATTGCCCGCTGACCGATTTGCTTGTTTTTGCATAGAAACTGTAATTTTAATTGGAAAAAAAAATTTAACTGTATTTGGTGTTTTATGTTTTTCTATAGCTTTAAATTTTTAATGAAGATATTTTGTCCTTTTATTATTTTTGCCTTGCGCGAAGGGAACTAAATTAATTAAATGAGAAATACATCTATAATGAAATTCGAGGAAATAAGCGGAAAATACTACCGCCAGTCTGTTTCGGACACAGGAGAATGTTTACGAGCAGCGCATGCGCATTAGGTAACAGCGCTGAATCACCTGTGAAAAACTGTTAATATTTTATTTGTTTAATTCCTTTTATACAGCTTTTCAGAATTATTATAGTATTTGAATAGAACATGTGGCAACGATTACATAATTTTGCAGATGATATAATTTTTGCGCTTTCTGAGTTAGAAAATGAATGAGATGTAACGCTGTTAAGTGAACCTAGCGCCAGACTGTCGCTATGGTAAATAAATACAGTGAATTTTAAAGAATGCATTTATTCTATTATGGTTTATGCGCTATCGACGAAGTGGACACATTCTTAACTACTGCTCTCAGGATTATTTTAGATGCATTGTTATTAACAATGCTTACTTACAATCCATGTTGCTAAATATTAATAATAAATATATTGTTAAATACTGGGAAATAAACGTAGGCAAAAGAAAATATTTCTAAATGTTGGCAAAAAAATAATGTTCGACTTATGACAGTAACACACATTTTACAATGTCCTTCGTATATACAGAAAATGGCTGTTTACTTAGCTATTTATTAAGAAGTTAACTGTGCATACACACAGAAATTTACTCCCCTTTCTACCCATTTCATTATTTCTTTTTTTCCCGGAAGAAAAGACAGCCTGGGTGTTTTTCGACACTAAATAAATAGACTTTCATTCATTTCCATTTAAAAAAAAAAAAAAAAAAAACTCTGGCCGGCTTGAATTGCAAAGCTTAACATTTATTATAGCATCATTACGCCATGCTTTAAGGCTAATACCTAAAAAAAGGAATTTAATTCTTAATTTGCTTACAATACAGTATGCAGAATAAATTCATAATCATTATTATTAGTACAAATTGGTAACTCACTCACTGTTATATTATTAATTGAGTTTATTTTTAGGCAGAAAAAGTATGCTTATTTTCATTAATTACTCCGAATATTATAGAGAAAATCAGTTGACCACTGAAATGCGTAGACCTTCCAATCTTAGTAATAAATACAACAAATCGTAACTTTATAAAATCATTCTAGAATAAACTGGTCTTCCTACGCAGTTAAACAACAGAAATAACAGAATGTAAGAAGGAGGATTTGCAAAGGAATACACACTAGTTCGCTTTCTCAAATTTTTATCTTCCTGTCGAGGTTACCGAAAAACGAGTTTGGTAAGCAAACAAGTTAATCGTCTGTCATCCATTACAACATCTGCTAAATAACTAAGCTCTACATTCCGCAGATTTCAGCTGAAATACCAAGTACAAATTACTGACAAAAAAACTTCGCGGACAACATAAATTTAATGAGGGGAAAAAAAACTGACAACTTCCCCTCACTCGTTTTTTTATTTCTTTACAACACAGTATCATGACAACAGCGGTCTATTTTTCTGCGATTCCCGCATAACAGGGAACGCTATCAAATTCCAATGAAAACAGATGCCACTCAGATTCTCTGGAGAGAAGGAAGACATCCACTGCTTCCTATTAACGCCATCATTAACAACCTCGGCAATCAGCAATCAACGACCTTGTTGGCAAATAAAGAGGATACAGTGAGAGTTCTCAATCTTCTACACCATCCTGCCCCCTCCTTGTCTGTCGGGATCACTCCTCCGCCTCCTTCCAAATTGATGATGATCCAGGCCTCTTTTCCAGACGATAATCACTCAAGGGGTTAATTTTTCGCTAGCTGAGCGAAGGAATAGCACATATATAGCCAACGGAGAGCGATTGCTGATTTCGATTGGAGAAAATGAGGAGGACAGTATTTCTAAATTTCTATGTAGTATTCTTACTTCCTTGTGCGAAGTAAGGGAAGTATTGTAATCGCGAAAAATTTCGGGTACGATTATTTTATCGCAAATACCCATTTGATCGTTCATGAATCCATTTGGACGACTCTTTGCATTGCGTCTGTAACTATGAACAGGATAAAGGACTTCTTTTCCCAAAAGAAATTACAAAATGTATTCAAAAGGGATTTCTTTCGTGACTTACGTATGTACACTGACGAGCCAAAAATTATGACCCCCCATTTTTCAACGAACTCGTTTGGATGACGTGGAGGGCAAATGATTAATGGCACTCCACGTAAATAAGCGAATAAAACGACAAACTTGAATTACGCAAATTGTTAAAATTATTTGAAAGAATGAACCATGCAAATTTCTTTCCGCAGGTGCACAATAAAAGCGAAAGGGAATAAGTTATCATAAAGTAAGACTTTCGCCAAGTGAACTATTTTTGGCGCAAAGTGAAAGAACTGCAAAAAATAAATTTTTACCTTTTTCCGTAAATTTTTCATCAAGTTTTACAAAATTTAATATTTAATTATAATTTGAGCTGTAGAATCTAAACGTGGAAAAAAATCGGTACAACATTTCAGAAAAAGTCCGATTTTACGTAAAAGTACCTATGTTAGAACAATGCTACAGATAAATCTAATAAATATCCTGAATCGCGCTTTCGAGACATGAAAAATGTAAATTATAATTCGTCAATTAGCCCAATAGAACGGGAGGTATAAAATTGTTTCATTTTTTTATGCAAGGCGTAACTGCTTGTAGAAAACAAATTTATCGAATGTTTACTTCATATGTAAAATTTTCAGTTCCAAAATTTTTATGATTATGCGCTTTTTTTTAACTATTTTACGAGCGTTATTGAGATAGGGTACATATTTTTACAGACGTTTTCCATATGCGTAGACAACCGTCAAGATATTGCTACGTGCGTACGGGTTCGTTATATATTGAATGCAGAAGTCGTTAAAAAGTTAACAAAAATTTATTCTTTCCACAAGAAATAAATTAAAATGCTGAAATATTTCTTCACAGATATCCTCACAATATCTCAAACGTTTAACAAAAACTCAGTTCAAAACAGATAAAATAATTCTATCTCACAGCGAAATCGCTACAATCAATACAGCATTAAGTAAACAAACAAGCAGTTCGCTTTTTACAGCTACAACTACAACAACAACTACTACTGAGATGAGGTGTTTCAACTCGGCTTTTATAAGCTTTTTAATTATCAGTAGAACAATCACGATTTTTCTAGATGGCAACAGTTATTACGAGGTATTTATTTATTAAGCATTAAATGCACGCGCTCTTTTATTTTTATTCTTTTTTTTTGACGTAGCTTATTCTTCAAAAATCGTCTGCGTTGCACGGGGAAATAAAAAGGAATTTTAATTACAATTCAAAATAAATAGCCAAAGAAATGTGAAATTCGTAACATTGCCCCCTTCCCAAGGACTGCACGTCCTGGGCAGTACAATCCTTGGACAGGAAACCAAACTTACAACTAAGGCATCAGTACTATAATAAACATTACTTTATAATAACAAAATAAACAATAATTGCAATAAACAACTTTCAGCAAACTACATTCTATCTAACGCTAAATACAATTCAAATACTATCAAATACTAAGTACAAATACAAATCAAATACTTAACAAATACAAATCAAATACTAAATACAAATAGGACTGTGGTCTTATATTATTTACATTATTATTTACAACTATATACACTACGTACTATGACCATAGTAGTGAACTAACCAATGTAATGAACGGCTTTAGGTTTCGAGTTCGATGACTTATGGATCCGAACCACGACGTCGTTCAGCCTGTTTAGGACTGTGTAAGGACCATCCCAAGGTGACTGTAGTTTCGGAGAAAGTCTATTCCGTCGAGTCGGACTCCATAACCACACCTTGTCTCCTTCGTTGAAACGATGGCCAGTAGCTCTCGTGTCGTAGCGGGTCTTCATCTTGTTCGTCGCGAAGCTGACTCGCTTTCGTGCAGAACGGTGGTTCACTTCAAACCGGGCCTGGACATCTTGGATGTATTCCTCAGGCGATGAACGCGCGTCTGCAAGGCGGTCAGATAAGAAATCACAAGGCAGACGAAGATCACGACCGATGAGCATCTGAGCTGGAGAATTGCTGGTAGTCTCTGGTTTCTCTTCGATCTCAGTATGATTTCGGGAACTTTCTGAGCAGGGTATTTCAGACGACACGTCGGCGTTTCGTGGTGAGGATCCTTTCTGAGGGTCGATAGTCTTGGCCTCAAACGCTGAAAACAGTTTGTTGTTTTTGAAGTCTAAGGAAAAATTATATTTCCTTAAAAAGTCCAATCCTAGTACACAGAGGTCTGTAATATCCGCCACATACGCTGTGTGATGGTAGGCGGCAGTTCCAAAGGTGATGTTCATGTTTAACTTTCCTTCTACATCAATTTTCTCGCCGGACGCACTCTGGAGGGTAACACAGGATGCCGTCCAAATCAGGTTTTCCTTAAATTTTTGAACTAAATCCTTCCGAATTATGGTAACATTAGCTCATGTATCAATCATCATACTGCAAGGAACTCCGTCGATATGCCCATTAATGGATAGTCCATTACTGTTGCCACGCACTGCAGAAATTTTGAGCGCTTTAAAACAGGATTTTTCACTATCGTTCAATCTCACTTCCGCGTTATGATCATTAAATTGCTTCCTGAGTCGTTGCTGCGAAATGATCTTATTTTCCGCACCTCGGGGTGCTCTGCAGTTCGTTCGTAAGTGGCCTTCTCGTAAGTGGCCTTCAGCTCCGCAGTTCCAGCACTTCCGTTTCTTGTCACACGTTTTCTATGTCATGTCATTTAATTGTCTGTTTATATCGTCCGTCTTATTTTCCGAGCTCTTTAATATTCGGCAGTTCCTTCGCATGTGCTCTAAAGTACCGCAATTCCAGCACATTATTGTCGGTTTCTTATCAGCAATACTCCGCTGCAAGGCATTCACTTGTCTGGTTAAATCATGTAAACGAGCCATCAACTGATCCACTGGCTAGTGGACTCGCACAGCTCTGACTGGGTGGTGACCTCTACGAGTTGCTTGCTGAGCTACCTCGAATTTCATGGCGTACACTAGAGCGCTTTTTATATCCTTCACATCAGCCATTCGCAGTGCTTTCTATATTTCAGGATCCCGGATGCCGTCGATGAAGTATTCCAGGGACAGGATTTCCCTTGTTTCTGACGGGTATTCCGAAACGGCGAGGTGGGACAGCCTTTCAACATCCGTGGCGAGCTCCTGGAGTGTTTCCGTAGGCTTCTGTTGACGGGATTTTAACTGAAGCTTGCTATACTCTTTTAAACATTTCTCTCCAAAACGCAGCTCCAAAGCGCCGAACAGAGCTTCGAAGTTTAGTCTTTTGTTTTCGGGAAGAGTCTGAAGGATATCCGCTGCGTCTTCTCTCAGAGCAGCGGCAAGATGACAGGCCTTAGCTTGGGATTAGCTTCTGCCACTGTAGAAAATTGTATCTTATACACTTGCCAATAGGTCTTCCCATTATATGTCGATAGCTTCAGGGAGGGATGCGCAGGCATGACTAGGAATTTAAAAGTATCCGAATTTCTTCCTGCCGTCGATACGAATTTCCTTAAAGTGTCAACTTCTTTCGCAACAGCAGAAACTTTGTCATCAATTTGTTGTTCGATTTGGTGTTGGACGGCAGAGACTCTTCCTTCGATTCCTTGCTCCACAGCAGAAACCTTTCCTTCTATTTGTTCTTTTACAGAAGAAACTCTTTCTTCAATGTGTTTAACTTTATATTTTCAACAACGTCAATTCTGCCTTCCATGGCCTCGAATTTATTTTCTATTACGCTGGTAATTTCTCTTTTCATTTTCTCTTGACCTTCTTCAATCTTTTCTCGAATAGCCTTCATTTCATCTTTAACAGATACTTGACCAGCTTTCATCCCCTCTTTAACGGAGTTGACGGCCCCTTCCATCTTTTCTTGGAATGCAGCAAAAGCAGTGACAAGCTGTTTCAATTGTTCTTCCATTGCTCTCGTGAATGGCATTCAAATCCCACTTCTGACACCAAAAATTGTTACGTACGTACGGGTTCGTTATATATTGAATGCACAAGTCGTTAAAAAGTTAACAAAAATTTATTCTTTCCACAAGAACTAAATCAAACTGCTGAAATATTTCTTCACAGATCTTCGCACAATATCTCAAACGTTTAGCAAAGACTCAGTTCAAAACAGATAAAATAATTCTATCTCACAGCGAAATCGCTACAATCAATAGAGCATTAAGTAAACAAACAGCAATTGTCTTTTTACAGCTATAACTAATAACAGCAGCAACAACAACTACTTCTGAGATGAGGTGTTTCAACTCGGCTTTTATAAGCTTTTTTAATTATCAGTAGAACAATTACGATTTTTCTAGATTTTCCTGGATGGCAACAGTTATTACGAGGTATTTATTTATTAAGCATTAAATGCACGCGCTCTTTTATTTTTATTTTTTTGACGTAGCTTTTTCTTCAAAAATCGTCTGCGTTGCACGGGGAAATAAAAAGGTTTTAATTACAATTCTAAATAAATGTGAAATTCGTAACAATATTTAGCATAAACTTTTCGAATAATTCAGCTAATAATTTTTACGGACAGTGACAGAAAGAAAAGAAGAGATTTCTTATACAGTAAAATCATAAATCTTAATTCATAGATTAAAAAATGCTAGATATTTGCCATAAATTATAAATATACGCTACTGAGCGGAGCATTAAACGTTGCTATCTTTTTACCAATCTTTTGACTTTATAACCAATAACAGTAACAAAAGATTCCTTTATTTTATTTTTTAAATTTCAATTGCGAAAACTTTTTTTTTTTCTGGGGAGTTAATGGTTTATAGTAGATAGCGATCCAGAAGTGGGCACACTGAAAATGGTTATTAAAAAAAAAAAAAAAAAACCCTTTTTAACAATAGGATTGTTTTGATAGCAATGTGCTAACTAGATGAAAAAAGCTTTTCAACTATTTTAAGCTTATAATGTGCATTATTGACATATCGGATACCAGGAACAATAACTACAGATGAGCCTCCACGAAAGCAAAGTTTTAATATATTGCAGCAGACGCAATATGTTTCAAGTAAAGACCAAGGGGAAAAGAGCACATGGGTAAGAAATTTCATTAGCAGTACATTACCTATTAACCTAGACGTTATCGGGGTCCACATCCACAGTTTTTCCAACGGAAGTTACAGAAACAAAAGAGGAATATCCCGCTTTATAATTAACAATTAATCTGTATTTTCAAGTAGTTCGATTCTACTGTTAGCTAATTTGTCACGCAAATTAAATCAGTTTTTAAAACAAAACACTGCGAAGATCGCGTTTTTGTTTAACTATCTTACAATGCAGTCAGATGGCTGATAAATATCAGTCAGAAACAAAAGGCCCACCAGCGTCCGAGCGGTAAAATCACTGAATATTGGTAGTTCTGTCCGTTCGAATCTTGCTAAAGGGGCTGGCTGCGTGGCCGTTTTCGTGGTTTTCCATGTGTAACGTGTATACGAGCCCGTTCCCTTAGAAAGTTCTCCACGAAGGTATCCCTCCCCTCAAACAAACAGCCCTCGAATGCTTTACCGAATAAACGGAACCAGAAACAAAAGATTAACGGCTAGAAAATAGAAAATATATAATTTCATAATTTAAATTTACCTTAAAGAATGATTCAACAATTTTACACATTCCGGTTTTATATATTTCTGTGTTTACGCGCAATTAAATTACAGACCGCTGTGGACAAAAACAACTCATACAGACTATGGATATTCTACTTTCATGACTACTACATTCTAATCCACGCACATGTGTATATATAGTCGTTTTGTATTTTTTAGAGATAGTTTTGCTTTACGCTGGTGATTTAAGAATTTTTGATCGTTCCGCAATAAACAAACTTGTCTTTCTTTTTTTTCTTTTTCTTTCCTTTCCTCATTTTTTTTTTTTTATTTTTTTTACACGATTAATCCGCAATCTGTTTTATCCAACACCCCAGGTTCATTGGGAAATGAACGTAAAACATTTTAAAGACATTTTAGGAAATGACAATCTGCAATTTTAATTTAGAACTAATGTTCATAACTTCAAAACGTTCTAGGATTCTTTACTTCATTGCGCCCAAGGGAAAAACAAAAGTCAACACTCACTTGCAATTTAAATTTCGGATTTTTCAACATCTGTCACTTGAAATCTTGTCATCATTATTATACGAAAAAAGTTGGGTAAAGAAATAGAAAATGCTTACCAAAAAAAAAAAAAGTTATAAGAGATATATTGATATAAAAAAATTACTTACAGTAAGTCAATGGGAAAGGTGTTCAAAGGCTACCAGTGGAACGAAGCTAACCTCATGGAAACAATGGGCTAGAACAACAAAAGAACTGAAACGGAGAAACCACATCAAGGTTACCGACGCAGTTTCCAAACACAGGACGCGAAACTTCAGCCATGGAATCGAACTCGAGAGATCAGCGTTACCCGGCAACGGCTAGCGCATATCCTGTTAGAAACACGGTTAGATAAAAAAAAATATAAATAAATAATTTATTTCGCTACATTTTCTTGTTCGAATCCTTTGATAATGCATTCCACAGTAACACTGGACAACCATTCTATTTTTTTCCCCCGCGGCTAAGAACAGTGATATTATTAGTATCACTTTTACAACGCAGTCATCGAATTATTTTCCCCTGATTGTTTTTCTTAAGTCCGATAGATCCTTAAAAAAAAAAAAACTTCTTATCCTAAGAATAACAAAAAAGACAGACTTTCAGCACGCTGTCTGTACGTGTCAGCAAGTTCGTAATCATCGCTTCTGTTCAAACAGACATAAAAATTCCAAAACCGTCATGGTATGACACTAGTATCTTATCATTTCTTATCAGGATCCAGTAAAATAACGTCAAGAGAAATTGTTTTTCGCCTTTTTTTTAAATATTCACGCATAAATTGCAACATGCGTTTCCAGAAAACACATTCTCAATAAAACTAGGAGTCTATGATTTACCTTTCTAACTTTCGAAGGGGCGATGGGGAAGTCACTGGATAGTTAAAACTTTTTGATATTTAAAACAACGGTTATACCATTAATATAAGTATACCAAATTCACACATTTCGAAAGAGTCTGACGCAAGTGTCTTGTCTTGAAGCAGAAAAAATAATAATCCATAAATAGGCAATAAACTGATATAATAAAAAATTTACAAGCCTTAAAATTTCAACTTTTTTATTTACGTACTCGATGATTTATTTACATACTTGATGATGCCATTTTGATCTTCATTAATTCGAAAGTGTATATTATTACGAAAACATTCCGATTAGACTTTTCTGTCCCATCTGGATGGCAATGCACTCATGTCAATGCATTTCAGCTACTAAATAAATGTATTCAGTTTTTGAAACGTAACAGAAAAAAAGCAAAGATCATCATCGTTTCGATACTATCATTTATCGCATATATTTGCATTTTGAAGGCAGCAAGATTCAATAATTCATCTCAACTAATAAACTGAATATGGTTAAGAGGGGAAAAAACGCAGATTCAGCTTTCAGCTTTAAAAAATCAGGATTCACATGGAAATTCATGACTCCAGCGACTGAAATCTTCGAATCAGTAGTATTATTAAACGATTACAATTTGAACTATTTCACTTTGTATTATACCTTGCTGTTTATGCACCTATTATTTACATAATATGAAATATGAAAATAGGCATAACATCTCTGATTTAAAAGCAACTACCTAAAATATGTTTTTTAAATTAGACTAAATATTTTGCACAAAAATTTACATTTACAACTGCTGAAAATTCAAGGATATATATGCGACTTCTTGAAGTTCCATCTCCCACGTTTCATAGAAAAAAAAAAATACAGAAAATAAAATTGTTCGCTAGACAAAATGGCGAATAAAATTGTTCGCTAGATAAAATAGACAAAATGGTGCCGCGCGTCTCTGAAGTTCTACAGCAATTCTATTTAAGCCAAACAGCGTCTAAAATTCTACAAGGTAATGACTCAGTGATAATTCTACATTCGAAATACCCGATCTAGTTTACAAACGAATTTAATTGAATATCACAAATTCTATAATCTAATCTAAATTTCTTCGGCAGCATTCAAAGTGCGCCAAAACAAATCGAAAATCAAGTTCTCAAGTTCAGACTGTTGCCATTCAGAGGCAGAGAAAAGTTTCCATTCAAACCGGAACAAAACTATTAAACATGCGGTATCATCTCATAAATTTTTTAATCGTTTAAAGATGGATTAAGATGTCACAAAATGACTGCCCATAATTTAGAAAACTAATGCATTCTAACTATCTGGTTTTAACAACTGGATTTAAGAAAGAAAAAGAATGTTCTGGGATGTACTATATTTTTTTTCATTGCAGGCTATGCTATAACAACGCTAGTTCCTTTAAAATATTAACTATAGTCGTCTACTTGATTTAGTCAATTACGACTAAGTGAATGAAGGTTATTTCCCTAAGGGGAACATTTTCTAAGTAAAGCTGGTTAATAATATTCACGATTCATACGGGATAAAAGAAAATAATTGCATGGAATTGTTTCATATGAGAAATTAAGAGGAAAAAGAGTTTGAGGTATGGGACCATTGAATAAACAAATAAACTAATTTAAATTTTCATAAAATTTGTGTTATATGGAAATGTAACTGAAATTACTTAATTTCTATTTGGATGTAGAGTAATTATTTTCTAGAATTTGCCATGTTTCATAAGAATGTAATATATTTTTCACTTATAATTAATATTAGCCTGTACAACTGATGTTAAATGTTAAATATGATACATCCTAAAAAATAATTTAAAACTAAAATAATAAACATCGGAACTAGAAATAACTTCAGCAAAAAGACTTTCGATGAACATACTTTAATGTTACTTCTTCTACTTAAAATAAATACGTAATATAAAATAAATAAAACATAAATCAGAAATAAAAAGTAACAGGAGAAGAAGATAACCGAGCTACAACATCGTTATACTTGAATACTACTATCGGTACTTAAGTATTAGCGAAATCACCTTGGTGTAGTTTGGCGATATTTTACAGAAATAAAGATGATTCGCTGAATTTTCGAATTGCAACTTACAATGGATAAAGTTACTTAAACAACTGTTATGCGCGTGGTTGCCATTGGTTTGGGGACTAAAGGTGGTTGCAATAATACTCCACAACTATCTTAGCCTTATATCGATCGAACATTAGAAGTCATTAATTAATATAAATTTTGACTGAGCGTCAGGTTAAGACACTGGTAAAAAAGTTAGCAATAATCCTTAAGTTACAGCAGATTTGATCAAGCAAGCTGAGCAGAGTCATAAATTTTTGCAAGAATTTTCCTCCACAAAAATTGTACAATTTTTATTGCTATCATTAACATTTAAAAAACACTGAGTCTTTTAAGACTTAAAAACTCTAAATAATATTTCACACATTTACTTGAACATTGTTAACATATAAATCGAATGCGGAAGTTCTATTCATGTGATAACAGTGTGATTTAGCGAAAGAATTTACAACAGCATTCTAACCACGGACTGCTGAGAGTTCGTTTTTCTTTAAAAACAAAAAAAAGAAGTTTAACGCAGTGTGAAAATCGATAAATGATGCATGAATTTACATCCAAAACACCTGTACCACGTTTTCCCACACTGTTAACAACAACACATACAAACGCGAAATCAGCTGCTAGTGTCATTACAAACAATCGTGCAACAGGGTTTTCCCATATTTGTTTATGCTATCTCGGTTGCAAATGGATTCGTTCAACGCCACAGCATAGTTTTTGCATGGTGGAACAAATGGATAAGCATTTCTCCAGCGCCGTACTTCGTCTGAATATTAAGACATGAATAATTAAATATTCTAGAATTAACAATTCATAACACAATCGCTTTGAGTAGTCACCAGAAGTCATGTAAAGGGTTCGTTTCCCAAGGGAAGACGATGGAAATTAAAAGGAGTGCTTATGTCAGTCGAAATAGGCTAAAATGCCTGTGCAAATTACCTTTTTATTTTCTAGAAATTAGAATTATATTTAACATAATTGTTTTTTCGACTAGGTTATGTTTAAATTCCCTTGCAAAATATTTTTTTGTCTTCCTATGAAATAATACTTCAAAAAACTCCTCGCTTCAATAAAATTAAATATAACTAAGCGTCTAATATACATTATATGCTTCTGTAGTTCTAATAATAAAAAAATATAAAAAATAACAAAAAGTTTGTTCCAAAAACGATTAGGTTACTGCAATAAACAAATATGAATTTCCAAGGCGAGTATTAAGTTGTAGAGACATTAAGTATTTTTGAAGCAGGAGTATTGAAAAATGAGCAACGACTTCGCCGGGAATCGAACCACGGACCTCTCAATTACGTGTCGAGCGTGCTGACCACTACACCACGAAGGCTTGCGAAGAAGGCGGGAGAAATACCTTATATACTTCCCCTTTTAAAGGGCGACTGGCATTTGGGGGACCCAATTGCCAAATCCCGGTGGTGGAGAATCATCATCCACCACCCTTTTAGTTCGGGTGCCAGTGTAGAGACATTAGGTATTTTTGAAGTAGGAATATTGAAAAAATGAGCAACGCCTTCGGCGGGAATCGAACCACAGACCTCTCAGTTACGCGTCGAGCGTGCTGACCACTGCATCACGAAGGCTTGGGCAGAAGGCGGGAGAAATACCTTATAAAGTAACTAATTCTCATTTCACTTAGGTATTTTCCCTCCCCTTTACGCATGCCTTCGTAATGTAACTGGAAGCATACTCGACGCGTATTCGAGAGATCCAGGGTTTGAGTCCCAGCGACAGCATTACACATTTTTCACGTCTTCTGCTACAAAAAATTCTAATGGCCTCTACAAATGGTGCCCGAACTAAAAAATCTGATGTATACACCAAATGACTTCCTTGTACGGAATATTAAAATATACGCATTTTTTCCTACATTTCATTTAAATTTATTTCCTCGAATTTCATTAGACATATATTTCAATTTTCACTTCGCGAGAAGGCAAAAATACATAAAACTTCAAAAATACATAAATTTAATATATATATATTAAATGGAAAAATATAAAACATAAGTATAGTTAAAATGATTTAAAGAACAACTTTTACAATTACAATCAGAGTTTCTACGCAAAAACAAGCAATTCGGCCAGCGGGCAAGAAGGCAGATTTTCCAGTGTACAAAACTGAAAGTTTACTTTTGGTTTGGGATTTAATTTGTCGTGGACGCTATGCTGAGTCAATATATGGGATAACTTAATAACTTAAATGATAATTCCAGAATGGATTAAGCATGATTTAATTCGCATTAATAAAAGACGTTACCTTTGTTTTTGCGAAGCTTAGTTTCTTTAGATTGACAACAAATCCACTATTCTGCTAAGTTTCAAATGTAAATAAATACGGCTGCTAGGGTAAAAATGATTAGGCGTAACCGCACTTTAACAACTTTTAAATTGTTGATAATTCTACAAATATTGCGTGCAGATTTACTAAAGGTATAAAAACCTTAACCGGAAGGTAAGAACAACATAATTCAATCATTTTTAATGCAAAAAACGCGCAATTTACCAACATATAAAAGAATATAAGAATAAGTAAATCTGAGCTCACTGAGCTGAGTAACAAAGTGGCTATATATATTTATATACTTTTGGTACGGCATAACGACAAAAAAAAACGGAGGTACATAACTACATATTATAGCAGCCCTATATACAAAATTTCAACGTTCTCAAGCTATTTGTTTTTGGGTGATACGAAATACATACTTACATACAGACGCTACGATAAAATCTCTTCTGAATCCATTTTAAATCAGTTTTATAATTCGTTTGGGGAAAAAGAGGCCTTTATTCTGTCCTTACGTACAGATGTCAAGCAAAAACACAGTTAAATTGCATTCGATAGCTGTCAAAATGGATATTTTCGTTGAAATATGGTACCCGGAATTTTTAGGGATTACTACTTCGTACAAGGAAAGAAGTAAAAAAGGTGATGGACAATAAATAATTCGTCACTACCAGGATTTGGTGTTTGGGTCACCTTATCCCGTCGCCTTCTAAAAAGGTGAATACAAAATAAGTATTTTCTTCCTTCTTTCTGCATACCATCGTGGTGTAATTGGAAGCCTGCATTCGAGAATCTAGAGTTCGAGTCCCGGCGAATGCACTGCACATTTTTGATGTCTTCCGCTTCAAAATAACCTAACGACTACACATTTGCTTCTGTTTACTTTAGTTTCGGCGCCATACTTTAAATTAAAATTTTTAGCGCCACTTCATTATTATAATACTTCATAAAATAGTAATAATGTATTTCTTGATCCCACCAGAATCAGGGTAACCGCATCAAAAAAGTGAATCTTTGAGCCCAGAAATTTGCATTTTTGTTAAAATCAGAATTAAAATGTAAACTTTTAAATCAGGATCCTCCTACACGGTTTAATTATTTTGATGTGAATGCTCATTTCATAAAGAAAACAAATGATCTTAGTGCAATGCATACGGAATCTCTGTCCAAGTTATTTATTAAAGGCCGTATCAATCATTTAAAACATTTCGTAAGAGCAGCAGTTTAGAGGAATTCTCTGTTATATCGCATGATATAAGACAGCCGGCCACCATAGATTACTACTTTTGGGTTGCCATGTAAAGAAGAACTGATTCTCCATTACAAACATGGAGACCAACACACACACACACGCGCGCGCACACACGCGCACACGCACACACACACACACACAAACCTGTTATTCCAGTTTTTTAGTTGGATACTGAATGAGTAAAACGCCCAATGAGTGTTTTTTTGCGGAAGGGAGTGAAAAATCACGCATCTTTCTTGTAATGCTAAAACCGGTAGAAAAATTCCTTCAACATTTATTCTTCTAAATGCGGATATATGATAGCGCCCTTAAATTCTTCAACACCACCCACAAGCGAGCGGAGCGGTAAGATAGCTGAACGTTGGAGCCCGGTTTGAATCCCAGCGTATGGGCTGAATACATGGATGTTTCAATGCATTTCCCATGTGTAACATAAATATGAGCCGGGTTCCTCTTCTGCGAAAGCATTTCTTTCCCCACGCAAATAGCCTTTGCGTGCTTTGCCAACACCGTCTCGAAGAACTAACTAGAAGGTGTTGGCTTTGCCATATTGATATAAACAAAGCTTAATAAAACATGCAACATAGTTGTTCGTAAGCATGTCCTAAAAACATCACTCATATTTTAAACATAATAAGAATATCAAATATACAGTATTACATATTTTTAATAAAGCAATGTTTTACGATATTTATTTTTAACTGCCAAAAGTAGTTTTCAGGTTAATCGAAAAAAGACATTACACGGAAATAGGAATATACTGTAATAATACAAAAGGTGTTAACACATTTATAAGGTATTTCTGCCGCCTTCTTCGCATGCCTTTGTGGTGTAGTGGTCCACGCTCGACGTGTATTCGAGAGGCCCGTGGTTCGAGTCCCGGCGAGGGCACTGCTCTTTTTTCGTGTCTCTTGCTTCGAAATAACCTAATGACTCTACACATTTTCAGAACGAATTCGAGGGCGCTTAATTAAAGTTTAAAATGCAAAGAGTACTTTTTGAAATGTTCAATCTGATAATGCTCTTTACATCTGCACCGTGATTTCTGTGATAGAAGGACTTTTACTATAATTTCAGGGCTACTGATTTCATATCTTCTTCCACTACTTTGCACAGTCCATTAAGCGTGGTGGGTTTGCGTTTAAAAAGAGCTCTTTTCAAGATACCAAAAGCACAGTAGTCCACAGGTGACAGCATGAGGACTTCGAAGGAATACGCTGAAAAGAATATATATGCATTACTCGCATCAAACTTAATTTTTTTAAGGAATGCAGTGGTACTTGTCGAAGCATGACTTGTTGCTTTGACTTGATGGAAGTTTCAGTCTTTGAAAGTCATTTGGATAAAAAAATGGAATTTGTTCTGTAAATACCGGACGCAAAACTTTTTCTTCATCTGCTAAATGATTTTTGTGCTTTTTTAATGATTATTCCTGTAAATAAAGTTTTGTATTTTGGGTTAACATTCTGTCTAACGATGAATAAAATCAACCGCGACATTGGATAATCAATTGGATTATTATAATTGTTCCTATAATAAATTTTAACATTTTTGATGCACCTTCCACTTTTATGTGACAGCAACTATCATATTTTTATATAACATGCAAAAAATGTTTTTACAACATTACATTAAATTATGCTTAACAACAATAAACGACACAAAGAAACGAATGATAAAGTCGTTGAACATTGGTATTTTGGTCCGGGAATCGAAGCCGATGAATGGGCTGGCTGCATGGACGTTTTCGTGGATTTCCTCATGTGTAATGTGCATACGAGCTAGTTTCTCTTACAAAATCCTGAACGACGGCAATCCTTGAGTGCTTTGCCATTGGGGGGGGGGTTACTACTGTGGGATTGACTCTCAGGTTATCACAGTGTTGAGTGGCGGCAGGTAGCGCATCTGACTCCTTAGAATGATTAGGTACGTTTGTGAGGTTGCACAATTCTTACTGCATTTTTGAACTCAAAATATATTTATCCAATTACGAGATTCTCGTTACAAATATACGTGTAATTCATGAATAGCATAGACAGTTATTGAAATGAAGTATAATCCTCGTAGTGTGAGGAGTCTGCTAACGAGGGTCTTTGAGAGTTCAAGAGCCTTCTGATGTGTTACACAGATGAGAAAAATCTTCAGACTGAGTTAGTCACGCCTCCTTAATGTTTCAGTAGTACTTTATATCCTCTGATTTGTTATATCTGTAACGATATCAAAGCGAAAAAAAAATCATTAGTTCGTCACTTCTCCTGAAATCGAGAGGCTTTGACGATAGACACGGCGCAGAACGCTAAAATCTCCTGACACTAGTCGTGAAGTTATGACTTGAGCACCGTCAACTAGAGCGAATTATTGCGTCTGCGATGTCAGAAACATGTCGCGTGACACGTCATAAAGCTTGGAAGCGGTGACTTGCGGGGACCGCGCACAAGATTTATTAATCTTTGTGTGGTCCACCCGCACCATAAGGAAATAAGCCACACCAAACTAAACCGGGCGATTCGGCCGCACAGGTTGTAGCGCTGCTACCACCTACGTTGAGTAGAACTCTTTTATCTGAACTAACGGAGACAAAGCCGATTTGACATGCGCATTTTTTTTTCTGGATAAACTATAGCAGCGTTGGTTTGGTTTATTTGATTATGACAAAGTACATGAGTGCTATCTGCCTAAGAGAAGGGATCCCTTTCCTAGAGGTCTAAGAGAAAGTGGTTCGTATTCACGTTAGAAATGGAGGCACCATGAAACTGTCCATGCAGCCAGCCTGTTCGCATGTAATCGAACTACCAGTGTTCAGTGATTTTACGGCTCGGTCACTAGTGGGCTCAAACCTAGCAAGTCCTCCTTCAGCATTTTCATCACCCTAAGTTATTTGGCCTCACGTATAAAATAAACATATTAAAATTCAAAGACTTTACTTATTTGTGAGTACAGCTTAGCTAGCGCTCTTAGAAAATCGGCGCCCTAGGCGACTGGCTGTATCCTCTACGCTTGGAGCCAGGCTTGACGCATAGAATAATTTTTCGCGGCTTAAGGTATAGAAAAATGCGCAATTTGCATCACAGGTTTGGGGTTCGATCGCCGGACTGGGCAAAGTTGACTCAGCCTTTCATCCATTAAGTGGGTCGATAAAATGAGTACCGAGTTCGCTTCAGGACTAAACACCGGGGGTTCTGCGACAAGCTGACCACTTGCCCAGGGCATATGCTGATGCACCCCGGGCCCAAAGGTGAAGAAAGCAGAAAAAGGGCACTGCAGGCCGTGGCCCACAAGGGCTGTTGCGCCACTGAGTTTAGTTTATACAGCAATACATATACACATTATCTTTATCTACAAGTCTGGCAAGTTTACTATAAAGAAAGAAACATATTACTCTGGAAAGCTGGATTTCTGAAGTATTTCAAGCGGAATTTCGACGCACATCTCTTGCCGTTAATTTTAAAACTATCTTCATAGCAATGCTAGAATTAATACTTTTCATGGACATTAAACAGAACAGCAATAATAAAAACAAGATCAATGCAAAAAGTGTACATAAAATTAAAATTAAAATATCTTACATATTAGCGAATAATTTAATAAAAAAAAAACTATGGTCGTTGGATTAACTTAAGCATCCATTTGGTTTAGAGTAAAAATTTATGCAATAAAATAGACCAATTTACAAATAAAATGTGATTTTTATAACTTTTTCACAAGCATTTTTTGCCATTTTAAAACTTAAAGCATTTTTAATAAAAAACATACGCTTAAATGAGTTACAGGAATTTAACGCGCGCGAAGTTCGAAGTATCGTGATAAAAGAAACTGAATATATGCAGAAGCCTGTTTTTTACAAGCATACAAGGCACTTAACTGTATTATTTTAAATAAGTACCTTCTGATAATGCAACTTTGTATCAAATTTACATGCGAAATATACTAAGAAAATGTAATCGTAACACGAGTAAAAACTAGTTTCTCTCTTGAAAAGGTCCCGTATTGCGTCGCCACCTGTCGGAGAAAATTGGCATCGTAGTTGCAGTTCGTTTATCGATCAACGCGTGGAGGATCCTCAGTTGATTTGCTGGTAGGATAGGTAACCGAGGTCGGGCGCAAACATGCGAATCGAGCCGGAATTTGCACTCAATGCATCGATTAAGATGCTGTGAACTTTCTAAAGAGTGCTTATCTAGAAAACTACACGGGAAAGATTACCAGAACAGCTGAAACTTGAGAGCAATGTGTGCGATCAACGTTATCAACGGATTCGCAAGTGAAAATTAAAGCACATTCCAGGGAAAAAAAAATTCTTTAGATAAAAAGCCAGTCTTCGCTTTCTGTTTGAATTCTATGAAATACCTTTGCTGAAAGCTGTTAGAACTTCCCTTACTTTAGCTTATTTGTTTATTCTTGCAAGTGCAATTTAAGTGCAGAAACGGCAGCACGC
Source organism: Stegodyphus mimosarum (assembly GCA_000611955.2). Classification (NCBI taxonomy): domain Eukaryota; kingdom Metazoa; phylum Arthropoda; class Arachnida; order Araneae; family Eresidae; genus Stegodyphus; species Stegodyphus mimosarum. The sequence continues at coordinate 541,660 of KK121323.1, forward strand.
CGGCCCTTGTAGCAGCGCAAGGCTAATGGCTATTAAATAAAGGGTCCGGCCTTTAAAAAATAATAATAATAACGTGATTAATACATATTGTATGTCATATATAAAATTACTTTTTCAAAACCAACATATAGAAACAATTAAGCTGTTAATATATTATAAACCTACAGTTTGGAATAGTAAAGAAATCTACAACTCATTCCACTTAATGATATGTGCTTCAATTCTCAACAATAAGAAACTGAATTTATAGCTTTACCGAGACTTAAAATGTGCTACTAGTTACTGGAAGGTTTCTTGAATAAATTTTATTTACCTGTCATTAAACTAAGATGAAAGGTACGTTTTTGTGTAGAATTGTTTGAAAGAAATTAGCTCTAGTTAAACGTGAGTAAAACCGCAAAGAAACATTCATGCAACCAGTCGAATCTTTAACAGAAAATGATTTGAACAACTTGTTTGAATTTACTTGTCAAAGATCAGTAAATTCCACTTAAATAAAAAGAAGATGCATTCTAGCTCATTATGTTTTAGCACAGTCTAAAACTTTTTATTCTTCCTTTAATTTAAGCCAATTTAAGCTGTGGACCGCATAATTCCTCTACTGTTTTCCTACTGTTTTGTTTAAGTATGTTTCCTAAATGAGTTCTCTTTTAATTTAAACATCCCTTACACCGGACGCATCTTTAAAAAGAAAATAATTCTTCAAGTGAAAAAATGGAAAATTCATCCAAATTTCAGCACCGAGAATCGAGACAGAATCGAAATTATAGCTCGATAACCTGACACACATAATCAAATAAATATTCAGAAGCTCTTCCACAGGATTTAACAACATACACAAAAAGGGAGGGCAAGGCGAGTCACTTTATCTTTCAATAGGTAAAAATTGCAGTTTACAAATTTTTCAACCAACTGGCTATTAATACTGAGATCTGCATCATTATCATCATCAGTAACATGGTGACTGGTCTTTTAATAACAAATTTGAGAAATAGATGTAATCCATGCTATTTGTAAACATTCATTTGACTCTTTTCTACTATTTGCAAATATTCATTTGGCAAGTGATTGATTTTTTCAAAAAGAGTGCCTTTTATTTCTTAAGTAAATTGGAATTTTGCGAAATGATAAAAGAGCTCGGAATAGAGCTTTCGCCGAAAGATCTCACCCACTGAAAACAGGATTTTCATATAGGTGTTGCTGGAGTGCAGCAAAGTTTATGATTTCAGAGACTTGGACACGGAGCAGTTAATAACTAAAATAAAAAAAAACACTAATAATCTCTATATATTAATTAATCTCTATTAATATAAATGAGGGATCACAGAGTTCATTACACATGGAAGAAACGGTAGCACTTAGAGCCACTAAATTTTGAACACTAATCTTGCAACTGAACATGTGCACCTCGAAGCCCGAATTTTAAAATTTCGAATTTGGTTATTTATTTATCATACTTTCCCGAATTTATCAAATTTTGGTATTTTTTCATCGGACGACTTCAAATTTTATATCATCGTACGCATTTTTGTTTCAAATAAAACGTGTTCTACCTCTTTATTTTAAAAATCGACTTTTTAGAAAGAAATCCCAAACTGTGAAAAAATTGCGAAAATTAATTTTACACCGTTCATTATAAAAACAGAGAAATATATAAATATTGAAGACGAAACTTGGTAGCCGAGTGAAATTAAATATTCAAATTTATTTCAATTGACATTTGCAGCCACGCACTCTAATTGTGACTATTAAAGAACATTTATAGTTTTGATACTGTTGCGATAAGAAGAGAGCAGAGCGAAATAGCATCTTAACAGGAAGAGAAGTAGAAGCTAAAGTGCGCATTTATCCAATATGGAGGCTCACTAAGAGAGGTTTTTTTGTTTAGGTTGCTTATTAAGAGAAAGTTTTCTCGAAATTTTGAGGTCATGTTCCGAATTAGTCATGCCATCAACGTTACGCAAGCCATGTGACATAGACTGATCTAGAAATAACGCAGTGTAGTCCGAAAAAAATTATTACTATTTTTAATTTAGGAGAGAGCATTAAGGGCTATTGTTAGTTTAAATTAAAATTTTTAAATTTACATATTTTTTATCTTACACACATACACACACACACACATATATATATATATATATAAACCTATAATTCACGTAAATACATACGATGACATATATAGACAGACGTGGCCGAATTCAAACGTAATTTTATAATTGGATAATGCAATTCTAGAGATGTAATATTGATTAACACATCAATATGGGTACGATACGCAGCCACAATTTTATATGACTAATTACATTTTTAAACAATGGACGATACAGAGAGGCAAAATGATACGCTCTAGCAGAGCTTAAGGAAAGCGGGAGAGTAAGTTCGTACTCAGCAGCAGAGATATATAATTAACAGTTTCATTAATCTGATTATAGAAAAAATTCAGTACTGCTACGCTCATATAAGATAGCAGGATGAAGATTAATTTTGAGATATAAACAGTTAGCAGGTTTAGGACAGAAAGGGAACTTAGCCAAATTAAAAATAAGAAATAAAAGGGGCTATTGCCAAATTAAAGTTATTAGTTCCCTTTCATATTTTATATCTTACACCTATCTATATCTATATCTACCTATATATAATTCAATTTTTATATTATATTTTATACTGTATATTTCTGTGCCTGTTAAAGAGACGATATTTGTACTTCTAATAAACTTTGTTTCGCCTCTGTATTTTTAAAATTAAATATTAACATTTTTACTCAAGTTGCTTGAGATTTCTTTATTATTAAATTTTATTTATTTACTTATTTATTATTTATTATATTTTCTTCTTTATTATTAAATTTTATATTTAATTAAATTTTATTTCTCTATTTTTTTATAAAAAAATTTATTATTAAAAGCGAAGAATATTCTTCGCTTTGGCTTATAGTCTTTGCTTGCCTCGCCGATGGTAGCTGTCTTTGCATGTATCGTCATCCGAACGGAAAGACTAAGATGTTCAAAATATTCGCTACAGTTTGGTATTTTAAAATGTTTGTATTTTAAAATTTGGCAACAATATGCTCTCTTTAGATGCGAATTTTGCCACACCGAAGGTTGGCTGCGCAAGCGACTAGTAATACCGTACTTACTCGCGTATAACTCGTATACCCTCTATTCTTTTCTATTAATTTTAAATCAAGAGCAAACAATTACGTGCTGCATACTATTACTGACAAAAGGTGTTAAAGGGGAACTAAGCAAAACTAAAAAGCCTGAAAGCACATATAAACTAGACATATTAATGTTATATTACTTTATATTTCTCAGACCAAAAAAAAAAAGTTTATGTTGTTGCTTTTAGTGCAACTGTCTTTGCTTACACAATGTATTTTACTATCTCTTCATACTCTGGAAGTAGCTACCACAAATCAGATGTTTTTAAATCAAATGCTGAAGAAATTAAGGCGGTATAAGCAAGTTAATATGGTACTAATAAATTTAAACAAATTTCCTCAGGTCTACATAAACATTACTATGTTTAAATATTAAAATTATTAGTGCACAGTCGTTTCCTTTTTTCTTTTTGGAGAGCATGCAGCAGCCTTACCGCTTTCCTTTCGGACTTTTAACATTTGTATTACCTTTTACCGTCACAGACGCCGGAAAAAAAAAGTAAAAATAAAAATAAATAATAATCTCAGTTTGCGTTAATTAAAAACAAAGTAATCGTTTTTGAGTACATAAGCGTTAAGTAACTGTAATCGCCCCCTATCTTCCATTTTTCCAGATTCCCAAGAAATCTTAATTTACGTGGAGAAATCCATTAAAACTTTTCCCCCTAGCATTACTTTAAAGATATTTATAACACGATTTTAAACGGATTCTAATTTTGATTTCTTTTTAAATAAAAACAAAACAAATATACGAACTAACCACTACCGCGTGGAATAAAAGTTTGAAAGCAATTTAATACTAGGCCAGATTTTTCCATTTCTACTTTTTTCCTTCTCTTCAGGAACTCTACTAATACCTTTTTGCAAGCGATTAAAACTGCTTCTCTTTTTTACCCCCTTAAACGAGCAGTTTTGATTCGATTACGGGATCATAACGGAGAACTAGTAACCATGGTTACGCGGCGTATCCCGTAGAGTCCAGCCTCCGAACCGGCTACCAAAATGTCAAACCTCGAGGACACTTGGGACCACCTCCTCCCCTCCCCTGACACTCAACTTCCTGCTATCGTAAATGGACAGCATCGATTTCA
>KK121323.1:545933-665177 GCA_000611955.2 Stegodyphus mimosarum
AAATTCGGGAGATGAAGTGGAGAACGAGGAAGATGGAGATTAAAAAATAGATAAAAAGTGAAAATGTTAGCATCCGTGCGCAAGGAATATATTTTTCGAGACTTTCAGCGCATAACAAACTGTTAACTACTTTCAAACGTAATCGTCCAAAGGGCCACCGAAGGATTTAAGTATCATTAAACGAGATAAACTTGTATAATACTAACATGCTTAAAAAAAATGACAAAATGTTTCTAAGTAATATCTGAACTGAGAATTCTATATCTTATTTGGAATATTTTTTTCCCTTGATTGGAATATACTACCAATTTCAAAGTGTATGAATCCACATGGAAGGAAAATTTTTAGTTTATTACGCTGACCTATTTAGTTTGCATGCAATCTGCCGTTGCAGCAATGGTTAGCTACTTAAAAGCAATATATATTTATATTTCAGTCTATTTTAAAAATTTGAGAATGTTCTGTTTTATTTTTCAGACATTTCAGAAAAATTAAATTTATTTAAAAAAGCAATTTGAAATCTGATCTTGTTATTCAGATCTCAATCTGATATCCGTTAGATTTCTTACAGAAAAGAAAAGCTAAATTTATGATTCACGTTTTATTAGCCAGCACTCACAACGCTTGGTTTTCAAACAACAAAACAAGATTTAAGAGTTATTAAAACGAGTCGGAGAGTTTTACTTCGACTAAAAACCAAAATGTAGAGAAAGTTATAGCACTCGAAATGTATCACCGTATTATTAAGGACATACATCCTTAACTTAAAAAACAGCGTCTAGAAACAAAACCCTGCCATTATGGAAAGGAGGTCTGCTGCGTTTAGGCTGCGCTTAAAATATTCAAAAAGCTGTGCCTTACCGCTTGACATTTTAATCGGGAAAGAGGCCAAATTTAATTTATTTCACTATTTGATAGAAACTGCTTTTATTATTTAATCAGAATGGTTTTAAAGAGCTTGATTTATTTTATTATGTTACATGTATTGTCATTTTACCCTTTTAAATTTATTACGTGGACTTAATGTAGCAATTTATTAGTCCAAAGGGATTTAGTCCCGAAGGACTATTACTTTCGTTTTGCGATTTTGCGTTGAATCACTCTGAATGCCCGTTTCACTTTTCAAATTGTTGCCACTAAATGTTATCGCTCTGCATTAAATTTTAAAAAATGAAAAATCTGCATAAATGTATGCATGTTTCTCGCATTGTGATAAAACCTAGAGCCATCGAATTTTGAATGACGTAATCCTACTGCGAATATGGGCATCTGGAAGCCCTAATTTTGAATTTGAAATTTGCTTTATTATCGATTTTATGTTTTGTAACATTTCAACGAATTTCTGATTAACAAACTAAATGATTTCAAAGCGAGCAATGGCAACACTGTACGGAAAAAAAAAAACATTTTTATCTCCAGCGCACGAGACTTACGAAAATTCTAAAGATATGTTCATTTTAAAATGATTTTGCGATATTGATTTTGACTGAATTTTATGGTTTGAGTACGTAGTACATGATATTTAATAAAAAAAGGTAGCACACGAAACGTTAAAAAAACGCGCCTTTGGACGTAATTTAAAATCTGAAATCTTTCAGATTTTTTTTTTTTTAAATAGAATAAATTTATTAAATAGACTATGTGATTGACGCACTGTAATCTTAAGATTATGCTTTAAAAAATCCACCATTCTCAGCATATAGAACTTACATTTCCTAGATTGGCAACAGCTAATATGAAAAATAAATTAAAAATCTTCTCAGCTTTCGTGATACTAACTGATAACTTACAGCGATTTGTACCATTTTAAAAAGATTAATTCTTATAGAGATGTTACAAGTGGTGCCACTTTGAGCAGACTAGTCTGAATGGACAACTATAAACTCTGAAATTCTTCACTCCACTTAAGCAATAATTCTTTTCTTTCAGTGGCGTTCTAACACTTAGTTACTGTACTTGTATTTATTAAATTATTTACAAAGTCTACTAGGGCTGTCCGCTTAATAGAAGGAATGCCTAAGTAGAGGATTTTTCTATGGAAAACTTACATGTATTCAGGTTACATAGAAGAAAGCAACGAAAACACCTATGCAACTAGCCCGGAGTTCGAACCTGGGTCGAACTACTAGTATTTAGCGGTTGTATTAGCTTAGCTGCGCTGCTGATGGATCTAACTTTTGCATGCTTAATATGGATAATATCAAGTGTGAAAATAATAAATAAATGCCGAAGTAGCGAAGTAACTGCAATGCAACCCTCTACGATAAAGATCTATCGTAAGTGGAGTATGAAAAATTAACCTTAACCTATCTTGCGGAGACAAAAAAATAAATAATACAAGCAATAAATTGTTTGTTCTGATTTAAACGCAATTTTTACGATTTCGTCCTTGAAACTGTCAAGGAAAGAACTAAAGGTTAGTGAGAGGGTTAATAAATGAAGTAAGTGATCGAAATATAACAACTTACAGTTCGTGACTTCTTATAATTCTGCGCCCTTGAATATGGGGAATAACAGCTTAGTATTCACACATACCAAGAGATCCTGAATTGTCAGTGACCCTAACTTACTTCAAACCGTACGGCTTGTAATAAATTTATATTATTTAATATTCATAAATATACATATGAAAGATCAGAATAAAATCATACCGTAACGGTGAATACATTGCACTCACGTTTGTTAATAATAATTGGATTCACCTTGCATTCCTTTAACTTTTGATGATAATCAACAAGCTCAGCTCGCATTCCACTTACGCACCGCAGTGGTCGCAAAAACTTGCATTATGAATTTACGCCTGACAGATATAGCGAGTATTTGAGAACGAATGATTTTCTTAATCTCGCAAGCGTTGAAGGGTTAAAAGCTTTGAACAATCCTATCGAATAGGCTGAGAAGTGGTCATCACTAAGAGGTCGCTCCAGGGCAGAAGAGGCGTTGCTAAAAAAAGCGGTTATGGGAGCCGTTAATTCATCATAATAATGATATTGTAAAAAACAAAAGAAAAGTTCCTTAAATTAAGCTTACACGGAACTTCCATTATCCGTGAAAGGGAACGGACGGATAATCAGAAAACACAGATAAAGTTCGCCCTGTTAAATTTAATTTAACGAACAAGTACCGTAAAAAATAAACGCTTCAGAGGTTTTTAAATGATGACATATTATGCACTATTTAAACAGAATATTAAAAGAATAATAAAATTTCCATTAATTTTCTTTTCTTTTTTTTTTCTTGAAAATCTCTTATTATACTTTTTTCATATCTACACTGGTTATCATAAATTAAGGGAAAATCACAAAAATAGCGATAACTCCCTCAAAAATAAGCCAAATCGTGTAAAATTTGCCAAGTAAGAGTAGCTGAGTAAAACTGCAATATGCAAATTTGTGGCGCTGCACTCGGAATACGTCATCTGCGAGGAGCATAAAAGTCCATGTTTGAGAGAAAACCCACATATTTCACTGTGATAGTGATATCAGAAATCTGAGTTAGCCAATTCGTAACAGTGACCTCCAGGCATCATTTGCCAGCAGAACTACGATGGAGAGCTATTGGGAGACTAGAGTAAGGACAAAGTCAAACAGAAGTGGCCAGATGGCTAAATGTTAGTATTTATGTGGTTCATATACTTCGGAGGCAATTTCAAACCACTGATTCGGCATCTAGGAGGTTCAGCCAAGGACGGCCAACTGCTACGACGAGCGCCGATGATCGATATTTGACATTATGTGCACGCAGGAATAGAACCGCTACTCCGACTCTTCTTAGATCCTCCCTTGCTGCAGCCCCGGGAAGGTTGGTGTCAACGTCAACTGGGCATAGAATGCTTCACGAAGATGCTGTGTATGCAAGGCGACCATTCATTTACGTGCCGCTCACGCCATAGGAGGCACCGTTTGCAGTGGGTACGACAGCATGTCCACTGGACGCCTGATCAATGGAGAGCTGTTCTCTCTTCGGATGAGTCCAGGTTTAGTCTAGAAAGCGATAGTAGGCGTTATTGGATATAAAAAGAACGTGGAACCCGTTATCATCCGTCAGACATCCGTGAAAGAGATGCATACAAAAGAGGCAACGTCTGTGTTTGGGGTGGCGTCTCTTTGAGTGGATGCACAGACTTCATGTCTTTCCAAGGGGAACCGTAAATGCTCAGGTTTATAGAGATGACATCTTGATGCTTACGTGCTCCCATATGCCGGAGCAATAGGTGATGCTTTCCTGTTACAGGGCGACAACGGGCATATAGAGCTCGCATCGTAGATGATTATCTTCAACAGGAAACAATTATCCGCATGGAGTGGCCAGCTCCATCTCCGGACTTGAATTCTATCAAGCACGTTTGGAATGCTTTAGGGAGACGTCTAGCTGCTCTCAATCCGCTCCCTCCAGACCCTTGCCGCGCTTGGAACTGTTTTGCAAGAGCAATGGCTCTCGCTTCGTATGGAACTGATAGACTGCATAATTGAAAGCATCACACATCGCTGTATGTGCTGTACTGCTTCTGGAGGCGATCATATTCCATATTGACGATACTTTTCCTATGGCAAACTGACTCCTTCGATTTGTTCATTTTATACATGTGCTAATTTCTATACTACCATAATTGTCTGGTAATTTCTTTTTATGTTATTTGATACCTTACTATGTGTTGTATATTGTTGCTAAGTTTCATAAAATTCTACATGTAACTTTTTCAGTAATCGTGATTTTTCCTTAATTTATGATAACCACCAGTGTATGCTGATATTCTTACCGCAAAATGGCACAGACATCAAAAAACGTATGACATCAATAAATTCAAGCTTATTTTATTTAACCATAACCATATAATCTGGCAATTTACGTAAATATTCCCCTGTCCTGTCCTAGCCAACTTTGTTATTCCACACATAGTCTGAACTTCACAAGTTGATACAAACTATGGCAACTTCATCAATCATTCCTTTAATACGAGAGCCTATTGTTGTCTGCAATGACAAAATTTCCATGCTGTCATATTTTAATATCGAAAATTACCAGCGACGAAAAAAATAAAGCAGTCTCTTGCGTTCAGAACTGTGAATATTCATCAGGCGATTACTTTTTCTGCGCCTTTTTTAGTTAGCTCCTCTTGAGAAGTCCAACAAGAACGTCTCGTACTGCCAAGATATCATGGCTTTCATCGGCCATGTCTTAAGCTATATTTCTGTTCACTTATATTTTCAAATTCTTAAACACTAGAAATAATTTCAGCAAGGTTTGGCATTTTGAACTTCTCATTCACAGAACGTTCCTAACAAAGTCAGGGATTAGTTTTTAACAATCATTAATTACGGTTAAACTTTAAGCACCATTTTAAGACTTAGTAATGAATTCTCTGCGCTAAAAATTGCCAGTTTCTTTCAAAACATCACCAGCTTTTTACGTTTAAGTGCAAGTCTGGAACAAGGCTCAAAGCAGCGACTACGATCAAAACGGAAGAAACCTCTCGGGAAATTTAAAGCTCTTCTTGCATCAATATAAACTATTTTAGGTACTCAGAATCAATTTTGTTTACTTAATGCACATTAAACCTCGTGAGCAAGGGATATAGCAAAAAGAATGCACAGCCTAAGCCTTAAACAATTGTCTTTTTCTTCACTAAGTAAGTACAGTAGAGTCTAGCAAACTCGACTCTCGATATCTCGACATTCCGCATCACTCGACAACTTTTTAGGAACTTTTTTAAGATATATCTATGCCAAACAGAGCAAATATTACATCCAGTACATATGACTGTTATTTATACGTATGTCTTTCCTGATCTGTTCAAAGATTTGAGTGTTCTTGTTCTGTAATATTTGATGTTTTCGCATTGTACCATTAATTCTTGCAACTGTCTAACAGATTTCAAGATATATTGTAATACTTGGCAACGCTGTTTGCTTCTTTCGAGGACACGAAAAAAGTCAGGTATAGTTCGACCGTCTCAATCGCAACCCTGGCTGGCATTCTGCCAAGACACATAGACTCGTCCAAAAGGGACGTTATTACTTGCTGCGACATGAAAGGTCACGTAAAAATCTTCTCCTCTCCGGAAAGAAATATGCTGGAGGGAAAGAAAGTCCCCATCCTTCCACCCTATTTTGAAAATAATTCGGTCCGAATGGCGCATGCGTGTTTGCGCACATGGTCGCGGATGAGGCGTTCGAACTATAGCAGCTGGCCGCTGGCGAACATTCCTTTCTATTGTTGCGAAACGTTAGTAGACTTGTCTGAACTTTTGTAATTGCATCTTACTGCAAACTAAACTCACGCCAATTCATTGCGGGTACCGTTCCTCAGTTCACATCCAGACGTATAAGTTTAACATATTTTTGGGAACTTTTTAATAATCTGTGAAGTGAAAATATCGTTCGAAAACAAACTAACGTGATAATGGAAATGAAACTAGATACCTTAAAGGAACCGGACAAAGGGAAAACTATTCACAAAATTACCATGGATTTAGGTGCTGGATGGACTACTTTGATAGGGTGGAAAGAGAAGAGGTCTGAAATCGAGCCTTGGTGTGTGAAAAGAGCATATACGGACAGTGTAAAGGAAAGGAAAAACTTGGATGGTGGTGAATATGAAAATGCGAGCAAGGCGCATTATTTGTGGTTCAGGCAGCAAAGGAAACTGGGAACATCCATTTCAGGACCAGCTTTACAAGAGAAAGCCCTGAAATTTTATGATGAGTTTCAAGAAGGACAATCTGGATTTACTGCTAGTGCTGGTTGGTTCGACAGATGGAAAATGCGGTACAGCATCAGGCAGTTAAACGTTTGTGGAGAAAAGCTTAACTTAGAAAATGCTGCAATACTGAAGGATAATTTCCACAAACTAATTGAAAAGGAGGGTAGATCTATCTGGAGATCAAATTTATAATTGTGATGAGACCGGTCTGAATTTTCGAATGTTACCTTCGAAAACGCTGGCATCCAGGGAAGAAAAATCGGCACCTGGCTACATAAGAAGCAAGAAGAGAGTCACAATTTTGGCATGCAGCAATGGAATAGACAGCCATAAGCTCAAACTAGCGTTTACAGGCAAATTAAAAAAATCCGTAAAACGTAAAAAGGTACAATAATGGGACCGAAACCAACTATAATCTTTCTGTTTGGTACCGGAATCAGTCTAACGCATGGATGAATGGAGCAATATTTAATGACTGGTTTCCTCAGCAGTTTGTTACATCGGTGGAAAAGATTTTAAAATCAAAAAATCCACCGAAGAAGAAGATTTTCATTTTAGACAATGGCTCACCCCATTCCTAATGCAGAACAGTTACCAGACGAAGATATAAGAGCCATTATTTCTCCCTCCTAACGTAACTTCAGTGCCTCAGCCGATGGACCAGAGCAATCTGGAGGCAATGAAGAAAAAATACAGAACTAAACTTCTTTCATCTCTTGTCCTAGCTATGGAGGAAGGGTATGATATGATCGACAAACTGAAGAAAAAACTAGATATGTTGGATGCTGAAACTAGATACATTGGATGTTGTTGGATGGATAGCTCATTCTTGGAGTGAAATCGAGCAGATAGCCTCGTTCGTTCCCGAAGAAAGTTGCTGGACCATTCAGGAAACGAATTTCAGAAGCAGAGAATTTCAGCAAAGCATACAGGAGACAGAAAATTGTGAAATAGTTGATTTACTTAAGAAACTTCTAGACTGCGAAGACTTTAGTGATGGTGATGTTGAAAAATGGATGGGACAAGATGAAAATTGTGACATTTTAGGAATTTCACAACTGTGCAGTCTGTTAAAAGACCTCCTGGAAGTCCTGCCGTTAATGGCAACACATGTGGGTGACGGATGTCACAAACACACCGCTGGCCTATCACGGTGCCATAGATTAATAATAGAAGTGACCGGGTGTTGTATGCGACGATACCTCACACCATCACTCAAGCTATGGGAGCGGTGTGCCGCTGTAAGGCGAAGACAGAACTAAGGCATTTGCTACGAGGCCTCCGCGTACACGGTTGACATCATTGTCCAAACTCAATGTTGATTCGTGATACTATGACGTGGTTCTCTATTCGGCTCTGGATAAATTGCGTCCAGCGCGACACGGCTCCAAACGGATTCCACGATGGGAAAATGTCACTGGGTTACAGCACAAAACATCGCGAAGAAAACAATGCAAGGCGGAAACGTCGTGGTTCAAAACATAGTGGGAGAAAATAAAGCAAAGAGAAAACATCATAGTTTTAAAACATCGTGGTACAAAATATCGTCGTCGAAAATAAACCTGTTCAAAAACTTCGCAGTTAAAAACATCGTCGTCGAAAATATTCGTGGTAAAAAATAAAGCAAAAAATAAAACATTATGAGTAAAATTTTATAAAAAAAGGATTAATTTATTAATGACCTTTGTTAACTAACAATGTCAATTTGAAATTCTATTAAGGGCTATAAATTGTATTAATTTGCTAGTCACTTTCAATTTTTAAACGTTTAAGTTTCCTTATTACTTTTCCAGCAAAAATATGAAATATAAAAGTCAAAATATCTTTCTTTCCTTCTTGCCCTCCCAAATCATTATGCAAAAATGTATTTACAGCTTTTAAAACCTGAAAAACGGATGTGTGCGATGTTATAGTCCTGTGATGATTTGTAGGTACTTTATTTTTTATCACCATATTTTCGACGTCGATGTTAAACTGTTTTAACATCGAAGTTTTTGTCTTGCGTTGTTTTCTGCGCGACGTTTTCGTTCGCGATGTTCTCGGCGGACACCTGTCACTGGTGGCCTAATGGGCGCCGCAATACCAAATGTTTTTCAGAAAGGCGCCCCGCGATGGTATGGACAATCAGGGACCGCAAGTGCTGCTTGTGTACGGATGGCGGGTAATGTTGCAGTTGATGCTGTGTTGTGCGTGTTGGGTGATGTGATGGCCTTTTCGGCTACTCGTCTGCAGAGGGTGTTATTATCCTGGCTGGCTTTCTGCCGTACAATGATACCACCACCTTCTCACAGTAAAGTCGGAATAGCGTAGGTGGCGGACTACTCGCCGAGTTGACACCCTGCTCCCATCATTCCATTCATTCTTCTCTTCTTGAACTTTAAACGCTGATCATATTACCTTTGATAATGCCTAGTGAAAAAGCAGCCTTTTGCTCCTCTGTACAGGCAAAATTGACTTAATTCGCTAGGACTGCCTTTGTAGAAATTTTCTAGAATCGCTAGGACTGCCTTTGTAGACATTTGCTAGAATAATTAAATTTATGTTTCAATATTTCTCGGGAACAAATTTTTTAAGCAGTAGATCTATTGTAAATGCTCAGCTGAAAGTTGTTTAGTTGGTGCATTAAAATGTACACACCAAAATCAGACTACTACTTTTAGTTTTTTTCAAGTTCCTGAAATATTATTCAAACAATAAACTATTAATTCCATAATATATAAATTTTTCCATTGTATTTTTAACACTGTTTTAACATAAATTATACGGCAGAATACACTTACTTTAAAATTCTTATGCCAGGTTATTATCTCTATGTACATGACTAATGATTCAACTTCAGTCTTTCATGCTTTTAATTTCTGATCAATATTCTTTTCCATTAAGAGAAAAAAAAATCTTAGAATATTTCATGCCAAGAATGACACTATATCATTATTAATGTTCGTCCCAGACGATACGGTTTTTATTGCAGGTCGACGGTAGACGCCACTCGATCGTGGATACTTAGTCGAGGAGACTGTGTAAACTTATGTCCATGTTCCATAGTTATTCCATTGATCAATCAATTATTCCTTTTCTATTTTATTAACTAACACAATAATAAACAAATTAACAAACAGAGCTTATAAGATATGTCATCGTGATGGAACACAACCACCATCACGGCATCAGAAACGTTACGTAACTAAACTGTATTTTACCCCATCTGGAGGGAAGGAGAAAGATAAAATCCCTCGTTAGGGAAAGTGGCCTAAAGTCGTAACATCCTCCCGCCCCGATGAAGATATTCATCCAAAATCATTCACCAAAAAATACAATTTAACAATATATAATACTAATACAACAATACAACTCAATGACATAATGATTACAACTGAATATAGCAATAATGAGTTAATAAATGAAGAATTCAAATTTACATTAATAGATTTCTTACAACAACAAAACTGAATTTAATCATGTAAATCTAAAGTACCTGTAAGCATGGTATTTTTATTGCTTGAGTTCAAGGTGGTATATCAGTTGAATGGGCCTTTTAATTTTACCTGCAGATGTCTGCATAGTTACACTTCTTACCTTCTGGTCACGGCCCTTATGCACTTCTATGATTCTTCCTAGTTTCCACATTTGCCGTGGTACCTTGTCTTCACCTATAAGAACTACATCGTCTAGATTAAATTCAACATTAGGAATAGTAGGATTAATGAAATTACAACTTTTAAGTTGAAGAAGATATTCTCCTTTCCATCGTTTCCAGAATGCATTCAAGAGTTTTTCACGGTACAAAAATCGTCTAACTAGATTGTTTCTATCAGTATCATTTAGCTTACTAGAGCCAGCCCAATGGGGTAAGGCGGTAGACCTTCTACCAGTCAAAAAATTGGAAGGAGAGAGAGGAAAGGGTTCATCTGGTTCATTATAAACGTATGTTATAGGCCTCGAATTTAAGATTGACTCTGTTTCTGCCAAAATGGTTAGTAATTCCTCAAATTTCAATAGAGCCCTCCCCAAAATTTTCCTTAAAATGGCCTTTGTCATTTTTACCATCCTCTCCCAGTAACCCCCCCACCAAGCTGCTCGTTCAGCAATAAACTTCCACTTAATACCTTTTTTTCCAAAAAATTCTAGTACTGGTTCCTTTTGAAGGTTACTGTACAGAGTTTTTAGTTCAAGTTCAGCTCTTTTAAATGTTTTTGCATTATCGGATTGAACGATTCGGCATATACCTCTTCTTGATATAAAACGTCTGAATGCTAACAGAAAGTCATCCGTAGTCAAGCTGGATACTGCCTCTAGATGGAGTGCGCGCGTAACCGCGCAAGTAAACAAGGCGATATACACTTTGTCTTTATCCTTGGTATACAGAGGTCCGGCAAAGTCCACACCTACGATTTCAAATGGGTTCCCTTCATCAATTCTGTCAATCGGAAGCGGAGCAGTTATTTGAATGCCCCTTTTGGCTTTGTACCGTCTACATACGTAGCACTTGTTGAGGCAAGTCTTTACGGCTTGTCTGCCACGAAGAATCCAATACCTTTCCCTCAGCTGGGTAAGAGTATCAGAGACTCCAGAATGGAACAAATTTTCGTGTTCATTCATAATCACAAGATCGGTGAATTTAGATTTAAACGGTAAAATCATTGGGTGTTTTTCGTAGAACTGGAATCTGGAATTCTGCAATCTGCCTCCAAGGCAAATAAGTCCATCAGCATCTAGACTTGGGTTTAAGTTGAAAATTTTTGATTCAGGACTGATGGTTATCTTTCTTTTCAATTGACTATATTCCTTTTCGAATTCTAATTGCTGTGTTATATGCACCCAATATTTTTCAGCATTTATTAGCTCTTCGGTGCTTAGAATACCTGCTCTCTTTTCTGAATTAAACTTACTAGATTTGCAGTTGTTCACGAATCTAAGAACATATGCCGTAATTCTCACTACTTTTCTTAAATTGTTAAATTTTGTTAAATCAAAAATAGGTTCAATCGGTTTTTCGCATGTCTGCAAGAGGACAGTTGTTTTCACCTTTTCTATTTGAACTTCTTCTATGTCGAATTCTCCCTTATCGTTACTCACTGTAATCTCATTTTCCATTAACCAAGATGGCCCCGAAATCCAAGCTTTATCATTTATTAATGTGCTGATGTTCATCCCCCTGGTCAGTTTGTCCGCTGGGTTCGTTTTCCCGCTACAGTGATGCCAGTTCATAGGATTGGTTTTTTCCTTGATTTCGCAAACCCTATTCTTTATAAAAGGTTTCCAGTCCTTAGCGAATCCTTTGATCCAATGTAGACAAATATTAGAATCCGTCCACAAAAAAATATTATTTTCTTTTATCATCGGGAAAGTCTTAGTTAGATACGAACATAGTCTAGCTGCTATCAGTGTTCCAAGCAGTTCTAGTCTGGGTAAACTGATTTCTTTTAGAGGAGCTAAACGCGATTTGGCTATTACAAAACTAGTTTTAACATCATCTCCACGTTTTATTCTAAAATAAGCCACAGCTCCATACACTTTCGGGCTCGCATCCGAAAATAGATGTAACTCCATTTCGGAAATCATTCCATGACAGTACTGTCTAGGTATTATAACACCTTGAATGTAATGGGCTTCAGATACCCATTCTTCAAATCTTTCATTGAACTCTTGTGAAAGAGGTTCATCCCAAGAAATTCCCTTCGCCCATAACTCCTGCATTAAAAGTTTCATTTTTATTATGAAGGGAGCTAAAAGGCCCAGTGGATCGAAGATCATACCACACGTACTTAGGATTGTTCTTTTGGTCGGAACAGTTCCTTTGCTTTGTTCAAGATTATTCAACGCAACTTTTAAGATGTCTTGATCATTATCCCAAACCAGTCCAAGCACCTTTAATGGTACGTCTTCTTCATTAGGTATTTTGCGACATTCAAGGTTTCGAGAGTTCCAAATTTCGCGCAATTCTGGGGAATTAGTAACCCATTGACGTAAGTTCATGCTCGCGTCTCTCATGATTTTAGTGGCGTCGCAAGAAATAGAGGCCGCATCTTCAATAGTTTCCGCGCCGTTGATTAGATCGTCCACGTAAAGATCTCGTAACACACCACAAGCACTTTTATGTGTATCTTCATAATTTTTTATGTGAAATTTTATGGTTGCAGCCAACAGGAATGGGCTGCATTTTACCCCAAAGGGGACACGTTTCATTCTTAAGACCCTGATGCGACAGTCACTCAAATCGAGATCAGTCCCACATTCTTTTCCCCACAAAAATTGCAAAAATTTACGGTCTTCCTCCGCTATGCTAATTTCTAAAAATGCTCTCTGAATGTCTGCGCAAAATGCTATGGGGTGAGATCGAAACCTCAAGATAATTCTAAGTAAGTCGGGGTTGAGATTGGGACCACTATCTAAACACTCATTAAGAGAAAGCTCATTTTTTGCCTTAGAGGAGGCATCATAACAAATTCTAACTTTAGTAGTTTCCTTTAATTCCCTAACTACACCATGGTGTGGCATGAAATATCCTTCGCTTTTATTACCCGAATTTTGCCCAACCTCTTCGATAATGTTGTCATTTAATTGCTCTTTTAGAATATCCTTATATCTTAAATATAATCTCTTATTTCGCCTGAATGTATTATTTAAGCCGAACAAACGTCTTTTTGCTACATCATAATTATTACTTAATTTATCATGATCCTGTCTCCATAATAATCGAGTTTCGTATCTACCATTCTTATATTTAATGTTTTGTTCAAACGTTTCTACGATCTCCCTATCTGGTTGTGATATTTCCGGTTCTGAAATTCCAATTGCTTCCAAATCCCATAGACATTTAACCCTGTCATTTATTTCTTCCCTTAAAACACTTAAATGGGAAACGTGTACCTTTTCACAATTAAATTCACTCTCCGTACCCTGGATAACATATCCAAAAATACTGTCAGTTGCCATTAATCGTTTGCTTATCTTAACATTTCTTTCCTTTAACACTTCCCAAATAAAGTCTGAGCCAATTAAGAGATGTATTTCTGTTGAGTTTCCAACGTCAGCTAGTTTTATTTGCTTTTGATGCGCTAATTTTCTAATCCATTTTGAAGGCACCTGAATCTGACCCTTCGTAATGTAATCAATTACGATCGCCCTGACTTTAATAGTTTTATGAGCTTCGGAAATGTTCTGCAGTTCAATCTCCACTACATCATAAATCTGCTTTTCTGATGTTTTATTTCCAAACGCATAAATTAGAAGCGTTTCCTGTTTCAGCACCGGTAGACATAACATTTCGACTACATCGCGCCTTACGAAAGTTCGAGTGGCGCCTCCATCAATCAGACAATGTATCTGAACTTTACCCCCATTCAGTCTGGAATTTGTGACAGCAGTGAAAGTTTGCAAATAAGCTGTTGATTCCGACTTATTTTCTTCTATTTTATTTTCATTACAAAGTAGGGATAGTGAATGGGTATTTTCGGAAAGAGTTTCAGATGTAGAATTTTGATCGAGAGAAGAATTAGGCTTTAATTTCTCTTGTTCACAAATTAAATAATTATGGGGTTGTGAATTGGTGCAAATTTTACATTGCTGATTATTCTTTTTAAAGCAGTTCTTTGAGATGTGTCTTTTGCCCATACAAATAAAACATCTTCCTTGACTTAATAACGATTTTTTCCTTTCACTAACACTTAAAGGACAATTTTGGTTTTGGTGCAATTTTGAACAAAAAATGCAGTTTCGATTTTCAACAGTTGAAATAAGTGCCGAAGTAGTAGGAACATTTCTTTTAGGAGAATATGGGTATTTAGATTTTGAATAATTATAATTATTTACCGGCTTACGGATTACGTTTTCAGAAACACTGTTTCTCTGATTTCCTAGCAAAAGTGATGTTTCACGACATTCAATTTCTTTTCGTAAAAATTCTATCAAATCCTTAACATCAAATAATTCCTTTGTTTTCCGTTGCCTATTATATAACAAATTTAATTCTTCGGGAAGTTTTTGTAAAATTATCGGTGCGAGGAGACTGCTGTACGTACCAGCAGCCACACCTAAGGATTCTAGAGATCTAACTTGTATTTCAATAGCGTCATACATTTTTCTTAAAGCAGCTACATTATGTACAGTTTTAACGGAATCTACTAATAACAATTTATTCATATGGCAAGAAATAATTAAATCTGTTCTCCCGAAACGCTCTTTTAGCAATGAAATACAAGAGTCATAGTTCTTCTCAGTTATAGCAAACCCTGACACAGCAGCTAAAGCAGTTCCATTTAAATAAGTTTTTAAATATGCAAACTTTTCAATATTGCTAAGAGAATCGTTGGAGTGTATCGCAACTTCATAAGAATTCCAAAAATCTAACCAATCGTTACAATCTCCACTAAATGTGGAAATATTTATCCTAGGAAGTTTTACCAAGGAGTTTTCGTTTTTAACGCGATTTTCACTTGTACGATTCGACTCGACATTATGGAGCAGGTCATTTTGTTTTACCAGATTTAACTGTTTTTCTAGAGAAATAATGCATCTATCTATTTTCGTTTTCAAAGTAATGCCCGTTTCTTTATACTTTTCATTAGCGGTCAGTTCCTTATCTAATTCTTTAATGTCAATAACCCCTTCAATATCCTCATCTAATTTGTTCAATTCTTGTATTTTATCAAGGAATTGATTTTTCATACCATGTAACTCATCAATTTTATTTTCTATAGTAAACTCTATGCTTAACTGACGGTCAATTACAGTTTCGATTTTAGTCACGAGTTTTGAGAACAATGTTCTGACCGTTGTTCTTTTCGTTTTTATTCTTTCTATATCCATATTTCCCTTAATTCAGTAATTCAGTATTTTATTCTTAGTTTAAAATCAATAGTTTATCTAGACTAAATTAAATGAGGGACTTACCTCAATCAAAGTAGTCGCATCAGAATCCCAATATTCCATTACTCGCCAGCTCAGAACTGTATAGATCGCGTCCGGGGCGTCACCAAAAATGTGTAAACTTATGTCCATGTTCCATAGTTATTCCATTGATCAATCAATTATTCCTTTTCTTTTTTATTAACTAACACAATAATAAACAAATTAACAAACAGAGCTTATAAGATATGTCATCGTGATGGAACACAACCACCATCACGGCATCAGAAACGTTACGTAACTAAACTGTATTTTACCCCATCTGGAGGGAAGGAGAAAGATAAAATCCCTCGTTAGGGAAAGTGGCCTAAAGTCGTAACAGAGACAGCGACAGTTACATTTAGCCGGCAGCAAGGGCATTTAGCCGACACGGCAACTTAGCCAACAGGGTATTAAGTTGACAAAATATTTAGCCGACAGCACGTTTAATCCACAACACACTGACAACGCGTACATTTCGACGAAATTATGGGGCAATGTTTTAGTAAACTTTTTCCATATTTATCCGACAAAAAGCCGTTTCTATGGTGAGAAAGTTTATGGACAAGCACTCCATTTTTGCTTTTATTTAATGCTATGCAGAGAATAAATTGTAAAATTACATAGAAAAGCAAAAAGCGATCGGATATATGTCCCATTTCAGGACAAGGAAAGAAAATTTCAGCAGTGGAAGAAATGATTTTATATGAAACTAATCCGTGGAGCAAAGTGAAAATGAATGTAGCTAACTCTGTCAAAGAAAATAACAATGAAACGTGAAAAGATAAAGCTATTAAAATTTTGAAAGCGTTGAAAAGAGCTAGAATGGAAAATTAGTGTCATTAATTAAAGAATAAAAACTTTTGCTCAACATGAAAGGTTCGCAGAAATCCGATTTATAAATTACGAAAGCTTTACGAATAACTTCTGCAAATCCAAAGTCAAAATTATGATTAAGTGTCCAGTTGTGATTACCCATTAAAAGTTTGTATATTTCTCCTTTTCCGAACATACAAGAACTTTTGAAGAGTACGAGGAATTTTGTAACTGACAGAAAAATTAAACAGTTGTCGCATAGATACGGATACTTTTTAATAAAACATTAACGCCATTTTTTTCTAAATGTACACGTTGTCAGTAAAGGTCGTGCTGACTAAATGTGTTGTCGATTGAAGGTGCTGTCGGTTAAATGTCCTGTTGGTTAATAGTTATTGGTTACGTGTCACGGATCCGACACCGTTAGGCTCAAGTCTGCATCCTGACCATGATTTAAGACTTCATGTTTTTTTTTTTACTTATTAAGTGCTCCGCCCTTAGGCACTACAAGGAAAGGGAGGTATGCCCTGTGGTCTTTTTAAGGGAAACTGGTTCGTATCCACGTTACACATGGGGAAAACTAAGAAAACGCCCATGCAGCCAGCCCGTTCGCCGGGACTCTAACTCCCGACCGAACTACCAGTGCCCAACGGCTTTTACTGCTCGGCCGCTGGTGGCCCAGACTTCATGACTGTAGTGTCTTTTCGAATGAGAACACTTAAAAACTGACAACCCGAAAGTCTTCCTGAAAGCTGGTGGCAAATGAAGTAGAAGACCAGATTCATTCTTTAACAGATAACGTTTGTTTTATCTAAATTAAATAACGCAAACGAATCCATTTGTTAAATTGATTAAAAATGTAAAATGTTTTCCAACTTAAGAAACAACTCTTTCGTTTTTACATAAAAATGACGCCCTATTTTTCAACACTATGCGTGACAGATGCATTAATAAAATTTACAACTTCTCATCTCACTCCCTTTTAATTAAACTAGCTTTTATATAGTATTTCACACTTCTATATTTCGGTTGAAATATAACTCAGAAAACGAAAACTACGACGAATATGTTATGAAGGCAAGGGACTTTTATATTGGAAGGGAGGAGTTTTTTTGTTTTTAAAAATTATTGTTTCTAATGGGAAAAAGAATGATCTTTCAGACATGAATCACAATTTCATTATGAGTATACACAACACATCTTTCATAACAAATTAAAGATGCAATGCTAAAACAAACTAAATAAAAAAAAGCGAAAGAAAATATGACCAAAAAATCTAAAAGCTTTCCGATTTTACATTTCGCCCAATTGGTGTTTTTTAACGTTTTTTGTATTACTTTTATTTATTAAATATCATGTTCTTCGCATTTAAACCATAAAATTCAATTCAACAGCAATATCGCAAAATAATTTTAAAATGAGCATATCTTTAGAATTTCCGATACACATTGGAGATAATTCTCCTCCCCCTCGTACAATGTTGCCATTGCTCGCTTTGAAATCGTTGAGTTTCTTAGTAAAAAATTCTTTAAAGTGATACAACATATGAAATCGATAATAAAACAAATTCCAAATTTGGGCTTACAGATGCCCATATTCGGAGGAGGATTACGTTATTCAAAATTGGATGGCTCTAGGTACCGTTGTTTTACCTCAATGCGAGAAACATACATACATTTACGCAGATTGTTCATTATTTAATTTCTTTAAATATAACACAGGGCGATAATATTTGGTGGCAACAGTTTGAAAGGTGATACGGACATTTACAGCGAATCGATGTAAAATGCCAAAACGAAATTAATAACCCTTCTGAGATAAAGCTCCTTTGGGCTTAAAAAAAAAAAAAGAAAAGAAAGAGAGGAAAAGATCGATTCTTTATACTAAAACAACTGCTCCAAAAAGCAGTATATAAGTTTATCTTCTCAAATATTTACAATAGTAGTACAAAATAGAAACATATATATTAAGTAATATTGATATGCAATAAATAAATCACATACTAAATAGCCAGCAATTTAAAGTATTTTTAAATACCTTACAATTGCTTCTGTAATTATTTTCACGCCCCACTTTACTACTACTAGAAGCGGTATCATTTACACAGAAGAAATCAATTTTAATTCTTATTCAACATAAAGTAAAAGTTTCTGAAATATCGATCGATAACACAATTCCCATTTCCACGTTGACCTCCGGCAGGCGACCGAATACACTGAATTACTAAAAAAATTTTAAATCGATATTCAAACATAATTATTACACCTTACATTTTTCTCTTCTCTCAATGCATACAAAAAGTGCATACTTGCTAAGTATCATTATAAAAAATCATCTACAGGCATTTAGTATTTCTACACGATATCTAAAATAAGACTGTATTTTAATACAGTCAATTTTTATTAAACCATATTTAAACATTATTTTTGACTAGTAATATAATCACTGCAGCTCTATTCTATTCATTATTTTAATTAAATTTAGATACTGAGTTTTTTTAAATCAATCACTTTTACTTTCTTTCTGCCAGCTATAATATGTATGCAGATTATTACAGAATACCACATGAAATTTTTGTTTCAGTTAACAGTTAGTTTCACATGAACCCGGTATTAATATTAATTCTAATAAAAGAAATTTGTTATAACTCATTAATGCGTAATTGGCAAATACAAATACTTTATTACAATTACTTATAAGATTTTCTTTATTGATGTGTATTTAGCCAACACTAATTTGCCATTACTTTTGTCAATGAACGAATGAATTGAAATAAATCTATCGCTTGAATATCTATGAAATAATATCTATCATTTAAAATCGAATGAAAAATAATATCTATCATTTAAAAACGAAGAATCTCTGAATGTAGTTGTGTGTTCGTCGCGCTGTGGAAAGACTGTAGCATTTAAAGCCACTAAATTTTGAACGCATGAGAATATGTACACCTCGAAAGCAGAATTTTGAATTTCGAATTAGAGTTTTATTAACTTGACTTTTTGCCCGATTTTAACGAATTTAATTTATATTTAAAAAGATTTATGAAATCAGTGGATATGTTATTTCAGCACGCACATTATTATAACAACGCACTCTTTTTTTATGATGTTGAGCACGAGAAATTAAAATCCCTAAAAAAGTTTTTTTTTTTTTTTTACGCCCAAAGGGAAGTTAGCCCCAAAGGCCTATTAGTCTCAAAACGGCATTTTACGTCATTTAACTTTTTGCGTTGATTCACTTTTCAAACTGTTGCCACAAATATTATGGCCATGTATTATATTTAAAGAAACTAAATAATAAAGAATCTGCATGAATGTTTCTCGCGTTGTGAAAAAACAACGGTATCTACGGCTATCAAATTTTGAATAACGTAGTCCTCCAAGCAAACACGGGCATCTGGAAGACCGAATTTTGAATTTCTTTTATTATCTATTTCAAATTCTGTAAAACCTAACAAATTTTTGATTAACAAACTTATTTCAAAGCCAGCAATGACAACA
Organism: Stegodyphus mimosarum; assembly: GCA_000611955.2. NCBI lineage: Eukaryota > Metazoa > Arthropoda > Arachnida > Araneae > Eresidae > Stegodyphus > Stegodyphus mimosarum. The sequence goes on from KK121323.1 coordinate 565,838, forward strand.
CTGTACGGAAAAAAATATTTTTATCTTCAGCGTGCGAGACTGTATATCAGAAATTCTAAAGTTATGCTGTTTTTAAATATTTTGTGATATTGCTGTTGAATTGAATTTTATGTGATTTCAGTGCAGAGAACATGATATTTAATAAATAGATGTAACACATAAATAGTTAAAAAACGCTCTTTTCGGCGTAATATAAAATCTGAAAGCTTCAGATTTTATTTATTTATCTTTTTTAAGGGGGGGGAAGAGAAGTTGGTTACATAACTTTTAATGCATATAAATTTCTTTTGTTTGTTGGCAATAATTTATCAGCATTATGCTATTTATTAAATTTTGGTGAATAAAACATTTTATTGTTTAACAATTAAATATGAAGATTGAAATATATATCAGCTTATTTCTTTCCTTCAGATCTTCTCAACCTAATTAATATTATTCTTTCGCTGTCATTAAATTTTTCAACATATATTGGCAGTATTGCTGTTAGCTCAAATAAGGTTTCTTCATTTTCATTTTGGGAGCTTTTGTTTTTACTGAACAATTTGATGATAACAAATGCAGTAGTCATTCTGCAGCAATCCTTATACATATTATTTCAGTATTAAATTTTTTTTCTCTCTCTATCTATGCAATAAAACCTTCGGAATCTCTCTCAAAGCCATCGAAAAAGATCAATAAAGGATTTTAATTATAACTATAGGACACACTGAATGGATTCAAGATAATGAGTACTGAATAATTTTGCAAGAAACATTAGCATGAGTTGAATTGGCTAGTAAAAGTATATATAAATTATTTATTACTTAAATGTGTGTAATTTGAAAACATTAACTTAATTGTTAATTTTGTCAACAAATAAACGAAAAGTAGCAAACATAAATAAATAAAAGTTAAATTTAACGGATTCAGATGACTAATTATCGAATTTAATTACCTAATTCAGCTTTTTTAGCTTCTGCATTATTTTCGCAAATAAATTCAAAGCTGGACAAAAGCACTAATACATTTCGCGAAATATGTAACTTTTATGAACTGGGAGATGTGTATTTATGAGAGCCACCCTCGCAAAAATATGCAATAAACAGGAAGAAAACACTTTATATACAAAGAAAATACGGTTTACGTATAAGCAAACATTAGAAGCAAAATAACGAAAACAAAGCGTGCAATTTCATGAACTGAACTCTGTACAGATGTATGTATCTTACCTGCATGTGAGATTCCTGAAGAGCGGCAAAGTTAAAGGAACTCCGCTGAAACGTCGGAGACTGCATTCTAATCTCGCAGATCCCGCCATGCGCTGCATCCTTCAGAAATTCTACAAAACAGCACAGGTGCTACTCTAATCCAAAAAGGCCGAAAGAAAAAAAGCACTACTTTCGCACACTTTCTTTTTCCTTTTCGGGAAAAAAAAAACTACAGTCGCTCATTCAATGATCGACTATCATTCCAACAGGCTATATTGTGTACTTCTCTAAAACAACTACGCCATTCCAGCAGGATTCACAAGAGGCGGGAAAAAACAGACAAATTGTGATTGCTTAGAATTCGTGAATCTCGTATTCGGCGCTTCCATTTTTCGGAAGCAGACGAAAGACGACGCGAACGCGCTTTTCGATGGATCGTTCGAGGTACACTGCGCCCTCTGGCGCATAGAAATAGCAACATTCGTCCTCTTTCAACGGGGGGAGGAGAAATCTGTATTCTCTTGGGAAAGAGCTGAACCTGAATATCACTTGAGGAACTCTTACAGCTACTCGATTTCGCTCGTCTTATTCAATTTAATCACTCACGTAAAACAGAATGGTTACATATGAGTTACGAAGTCGGTACAAAGGGAAATAAATAGGAAGTAATAAATTTTGTTATATTTTTATTTCAAGGAAAACATAATAGCAGAATACCGCAAGCATATAAAAGCCAAAAGAAAATTCTGATCAGAAAATAATGTATAATTTAAAAAAAAAGAGAGAGAGAAAAGAAAAATTGCTCATTTTTGTTTCCTACAATAATGAATTTTCGTATATTGCAATCAAAGTTGCTAATATTAGCCGATTAGATGATTCAGGAAAAGACAATTTCTTACGACTTCATCAATGTATACGTTTGTTATTGAAACAGCTTCCCAGTTAAATGTATGACAAGCAGTAGATGTCCACGGCTATGGCTTCATGGGTAACTTTCTAACGAGATAACTAACTCGTATTTACGTCATACTACAAGAAACTTACAAAAAGCAATATTTTAAACCAATTAAATCGCAGGAATTTGAATTCAGTACCAATTCCAACGTTCTGCCACCTGAGTCACTCCAGAACCTTAACAGAACAAATTTATTTCTTTGTGAAATTTCTTTAATTTGAATAACCAGTTATTTTACGTTTTGAATCTTTACTGTCACTTCTCTCTTTTCATTTTCCCGCCAGAATTCAAATGCTTTCGAGTGTATTTATAGTGAGGTTTTGAGTTGGTTAAGTCCCAGCCTGTTCTACCTCTTCAAAGCAACGTTACTAGGTTTGCTGTTATAACAGTTCCAGTCTTCGGCCTTTCATTATACTTGCCGACAGTTATATTCACGCTGGTAACGTCCAAGCCAACCTTGCGGTAAATTACTGTGCAGTCTTTGTTTATTAGGCATGCTACTGCTTGAGCGGCATGGTACTACATAAAAATGATTTAAGATAACACAGAGGCTAAAATTCACATTAACTTTTATTTAAGTATCTGCAGAAATTAATATTTATTATAATATTTTCAAAATGTAATAATAATAACACTAAAAAAGATTATCCTTTCTTTAAAAACAAATCTTTCGAACACCCATATTACTTTTAAATTTCACAGTTTATTAAGCAATGCAAAGTTTTAATGTTAAAAGAGTAAAAGTGTTTAATGCAAAGTGCAAAAATAAAAAACTAAGCTGTAGATAGTTCTAATGTCAGCACTAGATAATATGAGATTAAAAACATTCTCGTAACACAAAATGACTTTTTAAACCACACAACTTAGAACATGTTTTCTGTGAGATATATTAATAGGAAACGTATAATTTTTTTTGTGTGCGTTCAGCCATGTATATTTTTATTTACATACATGACACGTAGGTTACAATAACATTTCAATAAAAAAAATGTCATTTTTTCAACATAAGCAACAAACAAAAAATAATAGTCTTTAAGGAGGCAAACCACTCGCTTTTAAAGTAACTGTCACTGCCATTAACGTTAGTAAACTCCGCTTAGTAAAACGCAGTTGCAGTTTCTTAACTTATAATTATGTCCAACATATCAAATGGAAAATATCACGTGGTAAGTAAGATGAAAAATTATTAAAAGCTAGCATTAAAATTAATGTCTAAAACAAATTTTAAATAAATTTTAAGAAATATTTCGTATTTTGAAAAATAATATAAAACTCTATTATGAATGAATGCATAATGGACTGAACAATTATTCATTTCAGCCATAATGGACTGAACAATTGCTGATTTTAATGTGCTAATTCTCTTTAAATTAAGAAAATTGATTTTTAATGAACCAGAAAATTTGTTATATTATCGGACAAATGTAATAAATAATATCAGAAAAATGACATCTATTAAAGTTGCATTTTTTTAAAAAAATGTTTTATTACTTAGATAAGAAGTTCAAGAAAATTTTGATTCCATTACTTTGATTGAAATGTCGATTTGGTCTATCTGTAAATCAGATTTTTACGTGCCGTTTTGCATTCTCATAAGCTTAACAGAAGACTAATTCAGGAAACTTAAGCCACAACAGAAAAATAAAAATATAATTTCTTCATCGCAATCCCAGAATTTTTATTACTTTTAAAATTAAATCAATTAACTAGAATGATCCAAACGTTAAAATATCTCGTATTCAAATACACGTATTTAATATTCATTACGTATTAAATACACGTAGTATTAGAATAAAATTTCATTTAAACACTCGAAGGCACATGCACTCAGAGGAACTTTCTTTGTTGCCTTATCACAAACTGTTGCCAAACACAGAGCTAATTTTTTTAAAAAAAATCAAGAATGCGATTAAGTATTTCTCTCATAAAATAAATTAGAATTTTAATAGTTCCGAAATTTATTAAAAAAGCTGTTCGCAGCAAAGTGGAAATCTGTTGTCATAACATTTATCAAATGACGAAATTTAGAAGCGCACTCCCTATCAAGATAAAAAAAATAACATCAAAACAATGTGATGGTACAAAAAGCTCTCGTACATATACAGAAAAAATAAAAGGGAACTTTAATGACAATAGCTGTTACAAAATTAAATAAGTCGATTTTTTTTGTGCTCTTACACTAAAATTCGACTTTTTGCAAGCATTTTTATATAAAACCGATATAAAAATTCGCCCTAATCAAGGTTATGATTTAAAAAAAAAAAGTTGAAACATTTGCAGTTTAAAGTACTAGGTGGTTTGTTTACTTTTGCATTTCAGCAAAACTCATGATAAAAAAAAAATGTTAACTTACTAGCATATCTATAGACATATTATTAAATTTAAGAAAATAATGCGCTTACAAGATTCCGAGTTCATTAGTTATTCAATGAGCTACTTTCCGCAAGAGAAGAGGAGGAAGAAAAACCTTTTTGTTTACATTAGCTACACATAAATCACGTGATCTCTCAGGTCATCTATATTGTTTGTTTACGTTAGCTACACATAAGTCGCGCGATCTCTGAGGTTATCGGAACAGACTCATTAAGATTTCATAAATATATGATTTTCCTGTTAACCTTATAATGTTCCTCGCTACTTTGTCTATAGTAAAATGTTAGGGAATCAAATGAACTGCGTACCGCAATATCGCCGAGTCCAAGCACTAATAAAGTAGCCTCAAGAAGGGTTAAAATATCCTTTTATTCACTCACACAAATGATAACAGACAGCTCCTTCCCAGGCTTACAGGAAAGCCTCCAGTCGCTTTTAAATAAGGATAAGAAAATAATAATAATAATTAAAAAAAATACTAACTAAAATAGACTTAGCCGAAACTAGACACAAACACCTAAGGTAGTTTACCTTTAATTTAAACTAGCCGGCGATTAGTAACAAGCACGTAGAATACTGCCGAGCGCAATAGTGTCGCTACTGCTCGAAACAAAACATTTTTATCTTCCACACGTCGGTGTGTGGCCATTCGGCAAAGCGTAAGAAATTTAACATTCAAATTTAATCTGTTTATTACTGAGTAACAAACAAACAGATTTAAACACAATAAATGTAGTTCTTCCTATCAATCTGATGGATTTAAATAAAAATCAATGAACTCATGATATATAGAATTAAAAACATTTATGTATTTTTTAAAAAATTACATTAGTTTGTCTACTTAAAATCATTATATTTATATATTTCTCACTTTTATATGACCTGTTTTAGGCGGCTAAAATTTCGACTCTCCAACTTTCATTGGTTCAATTAAAATTATGAGAACTATGTATGCAACATCGTTTTCAGTGCAGATTTATGATATTTACAAATTTAAATTACAAATATATTTTTATATTTCTTCACTAATATTAAGAAAATAATATATATTTAAGGGACTTGGAAGGAAATTACATCTTTAAGGTAAGATTCCTCAAAACCATAATTTTCCTGCTTGCGCGCATGATTTATCTGAAACCGCTGCCCAGAATTTCAAGAAATTTTGACCTGTAAATTCTATGTGAACAATAAAATGAACCACATTTTGCTTCCCACACAGAAATTTAAAAAATTATAATTATGCTAAAAAACAGACAATTTGTGACCCAAAAATAAGTAATATATCTTTTAATTTCTTTTAGGAAAATATAATAAAATTACTTTTTAAGTAAGTCATTAAAGAATTATACCATTTCTCAGTTTCTGGGGGGGGGGAATTAAAAATACAGATTTCCTTTATCTATAACGCAGTGCATATTACAATTTTATGTTGATGATAAAGGAGGTACTTTATTTTTATTTTATTTAACATACATTTTAACAGAGTCATAAAATAAAAAAAAAGTACAATATCAAGCATATCGAAATAACAATACAAAATTTCACGATCATAAACCAATTAGTTCACAAAGATACTGAACTTAAAAAACGCGTTGTATTTTCGGCATATTTTGACACATTAAAGGATCCTGACCCTTTAAAATGACAGTACTTCTCATGCACTTGAGAAAAAGAAATATTTGTTAGGACAGCACTCGGGAAAATGAAATATTCATTAATTTCTAAGATTTACATGATTAATTTTGAAAGTATTTCTTTTGAAAAAATAAAATTTATATGTTTTGCAAATAATTCTGAAAAAATAATAGCTACTGATTAAAGCTACTGTATTGAAGTCTTCCCGTAAAACGGAATTTTTAATTCGAAAATTAATAGCTACGTATCATAAACACAAAAACTATCGTCATATCGAAAACTAATAGCTACGCGTAAGTTTCCCTGTAAAGCGGAATTTCCGCATGCAAAATCTATCTTCGGGAAAGAAAACATACAGGCGAAAACAATTTCCGCTAACGGAAAAAAAATTGAACAGCAGCAAGTAATGAGGAATCAGATAACAATTACTGATAATCAGCAATACAAAGTCTTGCAAAATTATATCTGATATTAAGAAAAATTACGCATTCAAACATCACAATAATGTATGCTTATCGCAAATTTGAAACTTAAAAGGCAGCTTATAAATCACACCCTCAGTCACTCTGCTGCCATCTGGTGCCAAAAATCTAACGCAACTATGAACTTAGGTATCTATTCGCAGTTCATTGAAACTTTCACATAGAGAGTAATTCATGTCGGAAGAAATACGTCATGGTAGGAATACACAAAGCTATAATTTTACACGTTACGAGACCCATAGTTTTCCTTATTTCCTGACTCGTTATCTTTCGTTTCGGAAGTTTCCGATGATTAATTAACTCTTACATAATTATCTCGATCTCAAAACGAACTTTTGAATTAAAATAACGTACATTAAATTACTTAACTATTTCAATCAGCAAATACAAAATCAATCATTCTTATACGAATTCCTGATGGAGCAACATAAAAAGGGGGGGAGAAATGTTACCCTTTTCGAACAGGTAATTAACATAAATTTGCAGTCATTGAAAGTGACGTTGAATTTAAGTCTAAAATATAGCTTTATGTATGCGTGGAATTATAAGTAATGACTATTTTTTAAAAAACACTGCTCAATTTATTATTTAAATGACCCACCGTTTACAATTAATTTATCATTTGCTAAAATGTTTCCAAATATTTTTCGAAGAGTTTTTTTTTTTTTCATCCCAAGACATTCAATCTTTAATACATTTTCTTTTCTTTCCTTTTTTTTTAAAAAATCTTCTTTTTATCTCCTATCATTCCTATCCTATCCTTTTGCTACTATTTTGAAGCTGCGCTACAATGAACGGACCGTGCAAATAAATCCATCATCAAAGACAAACAACGCTGTTTCAATGATCAGTACGAATAGCCAAGCGCTTGAAAAGCATTCGAATTTAACTCCACTCGTAAAATAATTGTTTCGGTATCGAATTAGCTTCGCTACTACTATACAGATAAACTTTGAATAAATTACTGATAACCAAATTTTCGATTCAAAATATCTATGATAAATCATTTCAGAAAGTGGTTCATGTGAGAATTATACAGAGAGGCGACAGAGATAGGTAATAAAGAAACATACCCCCAAGAGGTCGCGCGTTACTAAGTAGCGCAAAATTACATAGAATTCATATGCTACCATTGATTGAGTAAACAATATACAAAAGCTGTTAACGTAAGAACTTCATACATTAACTATGTCAACCTAGTGATCTTAATTAACAGACAACAGTTGTTAAGTGAATGAATGAACAACGCTCCCTTTAGCAGATTTTCAGTTCTGGTAGAAATTAAGTTAGCGGAGAAATCTGAGCTACAAGTAATGAAGCAGGTGCGGCACTACCCACGATGACCACCAACCCAAAGCCACGTAGAAGGAAACAAAAGATCTCATCCGCCAATAAAAAGACGCGCGTCTATAGTTTCATCCTATCATGAACCACCAGAATGCACGCACGCGCTTGTGCGCGTACGGCCGCTCACTTCAAACATCACTCTCTCATAAAACGTTTTCCACAGGAGGAAGATTTCCTTCGGCGTAACCTTTACTCAAATACAACAAACACACCTACAATGGCAAGAAAAAGGAAGGGATACACACACAATGGTGGGGTAGGTTAAGCAAAACCCTCAAGAAGAATCTGCCCGGGCTGAGCTAAAAATCGATTCTTTCCGGTGGCCCTCTACCTCCACTCTCCTTCTCTTGCGGTAACTAGAGACTAAAGGCTATAGGTGGTGGAAAGCTTTCGTCACCGAAGGTCCAAGAGGCACAACTATTGATTTTATTTGGCCACGCGTTTTCCCCCCTCGCTTTTGCTCACTGGTTAGTAAGACCTTGAGGGGGCGCCCCAATGCGGATGCTTCTGCCTCCGGGATTGGGCGCCAGAGAAGGAGAGATGTTCAAGTAGCAAAAGATAAATGTCACACTGCAACGCTTTGCGCTGCGTCTTCAAGCACTGAAAGATATTCAGAGCAAAAACAAAAGAGCATGAGACATGTATACCATTTCCATGCAAAGCCCTCCAATGACTTTTTTCAGGTTTGATTTAAGACGGGTTCTTAAATCGGCCAAACTGCAAATAAAATAGTAAAAACAAAACTCTACTTCGTTTGATTTTAAATGACTACACATTTAAACTACCATCATCGAGCTTTCGTTTTAAAAAAACTCCATTTTCATAAATTACGAAATAAAGATTAATATTTTAAGGCACTGCAGGTTTATACTTGATCTGGTTAATCAATTCAAAACTCCTAACAACCGTGAAGAGAATTATAACTATGTCTGAAAGTAAGTTAGGGAAAGGCTTAAAATAAACTATTTTATTTAACAGAAATTAGAACATAAATGCATGTTCTTGTGCTAAAAATATTAACCACACTAGTGGTGCAACTAAAGTAACAGTCAAATTTGAATTTAAAACATAGGATAGCAGTCAAAGACTGCACAATTTAATTTAAATCTAAGCTGGCTCAAAATTTCCAACTGGCGTATTAAATTCAATTGTCGCCAGCAATAACGCAAAGCCAAATATTTACGTAATTATTACAGCTGGCAGGAACTAACATAACGTGCCGCGGAAGGTAGAAACACGCTCTCTCTTACAATTTCAAAACCTTAGTTAAAATACTATCTAACCGATTTGCATTCTGCTGGGGAAACGGAAGGAAGAAGTTATAGTAAAAGCTGAAATTACAAAAACTACTTAGTTTCAAATAATAACCTCGCAATATAATGTGCTTTGCTTTATGCATCCATTTGAGTAATAACTATAACCAAACGGTAACTGCCATATACAATCTTGATTTGAATTTTAGACTACGATTACTACGATTAATAAAAATCCTGAAATAAAATTTTAAATCGTACCCATCAATTTCATAAAGCTGATTTTACGATCTTGGATACTCCCTTTTATTTAGAATAGTAAATGTCTCTTACATAGAAGAGTTATGTACTTATACAATGAAATAAAACATTTGATGGCTTAGCAGTAACATAATACTCATTTAATCAAGAAGTTTTCATGTATAACAATAAAAAAAAAATTCCTTCCTAAGTTTGATCTTTAAATATCTAATTAACTATTTTTATTAAACTTTAAAAGATTATGCCAAATTTGATCTTCTTTTGATTTTGAATTACTTTTTAATGTTCTAAAATGTATAATTTTTGTTTTTACTTTTGAATTTGAGCTTGAAAATGAGAGTGTCGGGGAATATCTCTTCTAAAGTAAGCATATCGTTTAGTTGTGTTCTTCATGAGCAGCTTAAATTTAAGAGATTATTTAGTAATTTGATTTTGTTTATTAAAGTTCTTTTGGCTTAAAATGGACTAACGTCTTTCTATTAATTGAATATTCTTCGTGATTTATGATTTGGCCGTACCAGAAATATAATCTAACCTTTACTTGGAAGAAAGACGAAACATTCTCACACTTAATTTAGTTGTTGTCAATTAATGGTAGGTTGGTTTGTTCCCCTTGACAAGTCAATTAACATATGATCAACGATAACAGCTTCTTTTTTTCAATACTTAAAATTTTTGCTTTTGATTTTGATATTTTTCTTTACATTTCTTTTAAAGCAATAGCGGTCTTGAAAATAGTAATTTAAAATACTCACTAAAAAAAATTTTTTTTTCTTATAATTCATGGTTTTAATTGAATTTATGTTCCTTGGAGATGGTATATAAAAAATTTTTCTAATTATAAATTATAGTGAATTACTGCTTTATTACTTTGCAGCTTTATCGCAAGTCTTGGGCTTATTAATTTACTTTTAATTACTTTAATAAATAAGTGACTACTCGTTTAGAAGCTAAATATTTTGTGATCTTTTCCTAACTGAATTTAATAGAAATGGAATTTCTCTTTATGAAAACTGCTTCCTTAGATATATATATATATATATAACATCTTTATTAGACACATTTTTTATAATATTTTAAGTTTCACAATAACAAACGTATTCAAATAAAAAGAATGACTGGTCTTCAGCGGGAAGTTTGATTAGTGACTTTTGGCAAACTCCCGAATTGGCAGATGTTTTATTTTGCTGGGATGTCTGAGGATACTTGATGCATGAGCAAAACGAATACAAAATATTAATTAGCAGAATTCTGAAATTCAGTAACACATTTAATGTTATATCTTTTAGCAACAATAACTATTTTCAGCTCTTCTGAGGAATGATTTTCTGTTCAAAGTTCTTAATAGGACAAATATTGAGGGCTAACTTTCTGTTTTTTTTTTCAAAACTTAGAGAGTTTAATTACGTACATTTTAAAATATATGCTTTTGTTTCACTAATATAATTTTTGAAATAAATTAGCTTTGTTTATTTACTATAAAAAAACTTTTGTTTAAAATACACATAGGGAATATTTGATCACATTTTCCAGGAGTACACGAAACACAGATTCATGTGTAATATGAACACATTCTATATAATAAATATGTAAGTACTTTGGTTTTATAACGTGTTTAAAATTCTTTCCAGGAAATGAAACTTATATATATTGTTGCGAAAAATTCGGCGGTTGCGCCTGTATGTAAGCTTTCCGGCATAGCACTTGTGTTGCCATAAAATAGTGTATGATAGGGTTGCCAGACTGGCGACTTTATCGCCCATTTGGCGAATAAATTGGCGATATCCCATGGTCCAATCGGGAAGCTTCTAGAATAACTTCCTGTCGAGATATTTCTCGAAACGTGTGGAACTTAAAGAAAAGCTATATAAACCCTTGCGTTTCTGAGAGCAGTTAGATTGCTAGATTGTGAAGTAGTGTGAGAGTTGTAAGAATCGCTGCTTACTGTGAATGCTAAGCTACGCGAGAGTTTTGTGAACGGAAAGCAATCGAGATAGTGCTTTGCCGTGAAGCTACCTTTACAGTATAGCTTGACAGTGTATTGGTGATTGTTCCACGGTGTTTATTATAAGTTTAGTGTTGCCGTGAAGCTACCTTTACAGTTAGAGCCTGAAGCTGCGTTGCTGATTGTTTCAGCGTATTTATTTAGATTTTCGACGCTTGTAAAGGTAATTTTGGAACTGTGCTGTAAATAGTGATTCTTGTAAATAAATTGTGCTTTTTATTGTTCTGCATCGTGTTTTCATCGGATACTCTCAAATCCACGAATTCGTATAACGCAACAATATTATTCATTTATATTAGTGATTACAGGAATATTTTAAAGCATTAAGGACATATACAATAGAGACATGTAAAAATAAGGGATACTAGTAAAGCATAAAATATTTCATTTTTTTTACTTGTTTCAAACATTTTTCTGATAGAGGTTTGTTTTAAAACACTTCAGCGTATTTATTGTAGATTTTCGACGCTTTTAAAGGTAATTTTGGAACTGTGATGTAAATAGTGATTCTTGTAAATAAATTGTGCTTTTTATCGTTCTGTATCGTGTTTTCATCGGATACTCTCAAATCCACGAACCCGTATAACGCAACAACTGGTGTCAGAAGTGGGATTTGAGAGTGAATGCCCGTCATCCGTCTACAGGAGAAAATGAAGGCGGAGGAAATGAAAGCTTTGATGGACATGTTAGCAGCTCTGAAAGCTGGACAAGAAGAGATGAAACAAGCTCTGAAAGCCGGACAAGACGAGATAATAGCCGGATATGATGAGATAAGAATTGGCTATGAAGAGATGATAGCCGAGATGAAGGCCGAGCGCGAAAAGAGGAAAGTCGGCCGAGAAAAAGTACGAGAGCAACTCCAACAGATGGAGGAGGAGCTTGCAGAAAAAACTGGAGCCATAAAAGAAGATGCGAAAGTGCCAAAATTTGCGTCTGAAGAATCAAACGAAGGAGAAATAAGGGGAATAGCTAATCAACTGCCTGAGAAAAATCAAGAAATGATGAATGAAACATCTAACGGGGTTAAAGGAAAAGAAGGAAAGCATGAAGAAATAAAAGACGGGAAAGAAGCTTTTGATTCTCAAGTGCCTGAAGTAGAGACAGAAAGTGAAAATGCGGCTGTCAAGATCATAGGAACTGATAATGAAGTTACGAAGTCGAAGTTAGCAAGCATTGAACGATCTGATGAGATGTGTTCACATGTTCACATCACATGTTCATGTGATGCTGAGATGGAAGAAGCTGATGTACAACTTACGCGGAGTGCTCCAGCATTGCAAGAAAGTTTACCCATTTCGCAATCCATGTGCGTGTCTTATAGTGCAGATTGTGCAGATAAGAACTTGATTCTAAACCTGGATACTTCTGCTTGTAAAGGATCGGATTGTATTCATGACCCTGGTGCAAACATCGGAATTGGTTCCCAGGAAACGGAGGAAAATAAGTATGTAGCAACTGATAAAATTACCAAGGTGAACTGCACACACGATGCGAATAAACGATGCGAACAGTTTCAGATCTTCCTGTGCACGAAAAGTCTGAAAGGACTGAATCTTCAGACTGTTATATGAAAAACAGAAATACACCTGAGAACTGCAGTGGAAAAGTATTTGACCCGGGTATAACTCAGTGAAAAGCCTATGACTAAAAGGTACTGGGCTCTCTGGGACTCACTTCACCTTCGAAATGGAGTCTTATATCGACTGTGGGAAAGCGACGATGGAACTAATAAAAGATGGCAGCTGCTGCTTCCTCAAAACCGAATACCTGATGTCCTGAAAGAAATACACAGCAGCCCAACAGGAGGGCATTTCGGCTATATGAAGACATTAAACAAAGTTCGAGAGCGCTTCTTTTGGAGTTCCGCAAGAAAAGACGTTGAGAAATGGTGCCGGTCTTGCGATGCCTGCGCAGCCAAGAAAGGACCGAAGGAACGCTGTCGCGGAAGACTGCAGCGATACAACGTTGGAGCGCCTTTCGAGCGAATTGCCCTTGATATACTGGGACCTCTGCCATGGACTAAAGATGGCAACAGATACATTCTAGTTGTCATGGATTATTTTACGAAGTGGCCTGAAGCATATCCAATTCCAGACCAAGAGGCTGTCACTACGGCTGAAGTCCTGTTGCAGAACTGGGTATCTAGATTTGGAACTCCCCTCCAGATTCATACCGACCAAGGCAGGAACTTCACTTCGGCTGTGTTCAAAGGACTGTGCGACTTATTGGAAATAAAGAAAACACAGACCACCCCGTTACATCCGCAGTCTGACGGCATGGTGGAGAGATTTAACCGCACAATCTTGAACCACCTATCGCTTATGGTTTCCAAGAACCAAGAAGACTGGGATCGTAAGCTGCCCCTGTTCCTGCTTGCTTACCGTAGTGCCGTCCACGAGAGTACCGGCTATTCCCCTTCTCAAATGCTCTTCGGTCGTGATCTCCGTCTTCCGAGTGACCTGCTTTTCGGCCGTCCTCCGGATCTACAGTCCTCTCCTGAGGAGTACGTTCAAGATCTCCAAGCCCGGTTGGAAACGATGCACAGGTTTGCTCGAGAGCGAATTAACATCTCGACGGACAGGATGAAGAAGAGGTATGACGCAAGAGAGACCGAACATAAGTTCCAGGAAAACGACAAGGTTTGGCTGTGGAATCCGAGCCGTCGTAAGGGCATTTCTCCCAAACTGCAATCGCATTGGGAAGGTCCCTACACAGTCCTCAACAGACTGAATGACGTCGTAATACGGATTCGTAAGTCTCCTAATTCCAAACTTAAGATTGTACATTATTATAGGTTAGCTCCATACTATGGCCATAGTAATTAGTGATAGTTATTTTTGTTATGGGTACCGCGTATTTCGTAATGGTTTTATGTTTAATTGTATGATCTATGCATAGTTGCTTGTACATAGATCTTTGTAATTAGTTTAAATGTTTTTGTTACTTGTAAATACTCTAAATATTTGCAAATTTTGTTATTATTGTAATTTATTTGTTTTGTAGCTTTTTCGATTATTTCTTTTTGGCTCCCAACCAGGGACTGTACTGCCCGGGACGTGCAGTCCTTGGGAGGGGGCAGTGTTGCGAAAAATTCGGCGGTTGCGCCTGTATGTAAGCTTTCCGACATAGCACTAGTGTTGCCATAAAATAATGTATGGTAGGGTTGCCAGATTGGCGACTTTATCGCCCATTTGGCGACTAAATTGGCGATATCCCATGGTCCAATCGGGAAGCTTCTAGAATAACTTCCTGTCGAGATATTTCTCGAAACGTGTGGAACTTAAAGAAAAGCTATATAAACCCTTGCGTTTCTGAGAGCAGTTAGATTGCTAGGTTGTGAAGTAGTGTGAGCGTTGTGATTATTGCGAGAATCGCTGCTTACTGTAAGTGCTAAGCTACGCGAGAGTTTTGTGAACGGAAAGCGATCGAGATAGTGCTTTGCCGTGAAGCTACCTTTACAGTATAGCTTGACAGTGTATTGGTGATTGTTCCACGGTGTTTATTATAAGTTTAGTGTTGCCGTGAAGCTACGTTTACAGTTACAGTCTGAAGCTGTGTTGCTGATTGCTTCAGCGTATTTATTGTAGATTTTCGACGCTTTTAAAGGTAATTTTGGAACTGTGATGTAAATAGTGATTCTTGTAAATAAATTGTGCTTTTTATTGTTCTGCATCGTGTTTTCATCGGATACTCTCAAATCCACGAACCCGTAAAACGCAACATTATATTTTATTTCACTAGTTTGATAGCAAAGTCACATCAGATCGACGAATTTTAACATGGCCAACAACGCAGGATCGTGCCTGCTGTTGGCTTAGGTCTTGGATACTTTTTAAGTGACCGTATGTAATTGTCCAACTCCAAGACAGTTTCGAAGGAGAATCCACGTTTTACCCCGCTGACAGAGCAGCTTACTAGCGTCTCAGCACACAATCAACGTACCCCATCAGCGATGGAATCTCATAACTCCCACACTACAGCAAAGGAGCATGATCCCAGTTATGCTCGAGGCCCTGATCAACGACTAATGTTAAACAGTAAATGCAAGTACATATGTACTGTACCAAGTTTGGACCAAAATTAAAATTCCGGAGAAAGCGTGGACGTTTGTAGTTGAAGAGAGTGTCTCTGAGGTATGGGGGTACTAAAAATAATATCGAATCAACAGGTCCTTGTCAGAGATTCGTTGAAGAGGAAGAAAGGTAAGAGACCTCTGGATTCTTCCCTCGAGTGTTCTCTTTTAAAATGGAACGGAGCTGCGCAAATTCCTACAGCCACCTAGAATGTGTCTAAACCAATAACAGAAGCAACTCTTTGTCTCAGCCACAACAGATTTCGTGGACTTGATATGAATAAAACAAGTGAGATAAGCCGTAACAACAACATTATACAAATTCATATAATGGTTATAAACATAATTGGTGGGTCTTTGGTGTAACTGAACAAAACTAATGGAATTTTAACGGAAGTCTTAAATATGAACGATTTTGTTCTTATCAGATTTTTAACGAAAGGGAGTTGTTCATTATGTGGGTCAAATAGAGAGAAAAGTTTGATTTTCTGATGTAATACATGAGCGAATGTGTATCAGAAATAAAAATGAAATGATAATTAAAATCTCTTAAGTATTCTTTTTTTATCATTACTTTTATAAGGGCGATTATGCTTCCTTTTTTTTATTTAAAAATACGAAACAAACTTTCATTTTCTACTTTTTAATAATTTTAATTTTGGATTAATTCATAAAATATATTTTCATAATTATTATGCAGAACTATTTTCTAATCAATACTAAGTCAATTTTTTTTGCAAAAATTACAATGCTCATTGTTTATTTTAAACATTATTTATTACATTAAACACTAAGTACATAAATTTAACTTCTGAAAATCTATATGGGAAGCGATATTCTTACTGAGGATCAAGTATTTTTTGCCATAGGGCTGTATGATCCCCTTGAAAGACAAATTTTTATTTACCTTAAAAAATGACCTATTCTGTAAGGAAGCGACATGCCATTAAATAAGCAAAATATTTCTTAAAAATTTAGTGTGAAGCGCTGGAAAAAATTAAAAACTCTCAAAAGGGAATTACAGCTCCGTCGCCAGTCTCCATCTAATGAAACACATTTCTTTCATGGATAAAAATATTGAAGATTTTGGTGATATCACTAAAAATTAATAACAGGAAAAGAAACTAATATTTTGAAAAATGAAACACGAAATAATTAGCAAAACATTTTCTAAGAATTTTTTTTAACATCAAAAATTAAAAATAAATATTCATATCATTTGCACTAACATTCAAAATATTACGATTTAATAATGCATTTAAAAATTTTCCATGGGTTGAGCAAAAGAGCAGAATTCTTTGAAATTAAGGGGAGAATGGCCTTAAAAATATTGCAAATACTGTATGTTTCATAACATTCTTCTATTAAATATACAGTGGGTATGATAAATTAATGAAAAATCACGATTACTGAAAAAGTTACATGTAGAATTTTATGAAACTTAGCCACCATATACAACACATAGTAAGGTATGAAATAACATAAAAAGAAATTACCAGATAATTATGGTAGTACAGAAATAAGCACATGTATAAAATGAACAAATCGAAGGTGTCAGTTTGCTATAGAAAAAGTACCTTCAATATGGATTATGATCGCCTCTAGAAGTAATACAGCACATACAGCGATGTGTGATGCGGTCTATCAGGTCCACAGGAAGCGAGAGCCATCACTCTTGCAAAGCAGTCGCAAGCGCGGCAAGGATCAGAGGGTGCGGATTGAGGGCAGCTAGACGTCTCCCTAAAGCATCCCAAATGTGTTCGATAGGATTCAAGTCCGGGGATCGAGCTGGCCACTGCATGCGCATAATTGTTTCCTGTTGAAGATAATCATCTACGATGCGAGCCCTGTATGGTCTTGCGTTATCCTCCTGTAAGAACAGGAAAGCATCACCTATTGCCCCGGCATATGGGCGCATATAAGCATCAAGGACGTCATCTTTATAAACCTGATCATTCACGGTTATTCTTGGAAAGACATGGAGGTCTGTGCGTCCACCCAAAGAGATGCCACCCCAAACACAGACACTGCCTCTTCCGTATGCATCTCTTTCACGGATGCTTGACGGATGATAACGGATTCCAGGTTCTCTCCATATCAAATAACTCCTACTATCGCTTTCTAGACTAAAGCTGGACTCATCCGTAAAGAGAACAGCCCTCCATTGATCGGGTGTCCAGTGGAGATGTTCCCGTGCCCACTGCAAACGGTCCCTCCTATGACGTGACGTGGGGGGCACGCAAATGGCTGGTCGCCTCACATACAGACCACCTTCGTGAAGCCTTCTACACACAGTTGACGTTGACACCAACCTTCCGGTGGCTGCAGCAAGGGAGGATCTAAGAAGAGTCGGAGTAGCGGTTCTATTCCTGCGTGCACATAATGTCAAATATCGGTCATCGGCAGCAGCTGGCCGTCCTTGGCTGAAGCTCCTAGATGCCGAATCTGTGGTTTAAAATTGCCTCCAAAGTCTATGAACCACAGAAGGACTCACATTTAGCCATCTGGCCACTTCTGTTTGACTTTGTCCTGCCTCTATTCTTCCAACGGCTCTCCATCGTAGTTCTGCAAGCAAATGATGCCTACAGGTCATTGTTACGAATTGGCTATTTCAGATTTCTGATGTCACTATCACAGTGAAATATGTGGGTTTGCTCTCAAACATGGACTTTTGTGCTCCTCGCAGATGACGTATTCCGAGTGCAGGGCCATTAATTTCCATATTGCAGTTTTACTGAGCTGCTCTTACTTGGCAACATATTCAAATTTTACACGGTTTGGCTTATTTTTGAGGGAGTTATCGCTTTTTTGTGATTTTTCCTTAATGTATGATAACCAGTGTATGTTAAAAATTTCAAATTATTACAAATTAAAGTTTAAAATTCTGTTTGCGCTCTAATTTTTAAATTTTTATTCTAACTTTTGCATAAAAGTTTTTGAAATACTTTCACAAAATTATTCGGGTATCTGTTATAGAATCTGTCAAATAATAAATTTTTACTTTTTAATTTTATTTTTTGTGTGACTTCAATCCAAGTTTTGAAAAAAAATTTACCTTTTGTTAAACGTTCTCATACGTTTAAATTTCCGAATTTACATCCAAAAATGCACTCACACATTTTCTGTAGCAAATAATAAGATAGATTCTTCTAAATGCCATTCGTTTGTAACGAAAAATGATTCACATGGAGCATTGAGATTGCGAAAAAATGTGTTTCGAGAAAATTGCTTTTCAAGTTTTGCCTCACGGTTAGTTACCACTACTACGTGTTCACGAGGAATACCAAATTGACTTAATAGGTGACTTTGTAAATATTAAACATAATTTTCTTCCCATTTCTATATTTTTAGCCTCATAACATTAAAAGTAATAGAAAAAAATATGTTATCACAATTTGCTACATGATTCGAAAATATAGTTAGAAACAATCTACTTTTTTGATTACATGTGTTAAAAACAATAAATCTCACCCGACCCGCATGTTTTACCTTCATTTGTAACATTAAAATTATCTTTTAGTGTCGCGCAGTATTTTTTGCTATTTGATGTTTTTAATCAAGCAGGAAAACATTTTCTTCTTGATCTTGTTCAGGCGACGCTGACCAGGCTTTTCTGCAGTGAATAAAGAGAGCAAGATTGCTGACTCTAGATCTATGCTCACAGCATTTCCACCTACAAATTTAAATTCTTTAACAGTTGGTAATACTGACATCCCTAACCAGAATAATAAACAATTGAATATATAAATTACAGCGGCAACAAATATCCGTTAACATATTTTTTTTACATTTTCTCCAAAACTGAAAGAGCAATGGTTGTGTTGTTTACACGTTTTAAATCCTAACTTCTTTAAAAATTAAAATATTTGAATACAGTTTTTTTTTGCACACGATGCAGTTCAGTATACTGATTATTCTGAACGGGGGGGGAACTCAGTTTCAGCCGACTTTCAACTATTTACAGAGTCTACAGTTCTCCTGATTATTTCCAATAATTTGATTAATCATTTACCTCGAAGTATGTCTCTAACAAAATTAAATGAAGACAGTTTGCACGTGAACTACAAGGTGCAGTTGAGAATCTACGGAATCCTGTTGCGATGTGAAACGCAGCATTGCTCCGACGGCTTTGACGGCACTGTCCAGACTTTCGTAGGAAATATTCATTTTAATTAAGGGGATTATTAGAGCAAACACATAGTACAATGAAATACATCTGGAATAATCGATGCATAACTAATTACGAATCACTAGGGTTCGTCAGCTACTGAGTTAACATCATGCATGATTTTGCATTCCGCCATTGAAACACGTGTAATGAAAATACTTTAAATGGAAGGAAGTACTACACTAGATATCTCGAAAAAGCGTAGAAGCTCTTCTCCTAGAAGAAATGTAGCTACAGCTTTTATTTCTTTGTCCTAATTTGCAGTAGCTCCTACCAGTCTATTTCAGTTTGGTTATTGACTGTCTTTACGCCGAAACGAGTCATTTTAAAATTAATCCACTAATTTGAATCTTGCCTAACGCTTCAGAAATAATGATTTCAAATTCGGAAATCGAAACTTAATATTAACCATCATCATAAAGGTAAACCAAAAATAAACCATTCCGGACGGAGATTTCATCTTTGACGTGTCGCATCCACTCTGTGCTTGAGCTAGATTGCGATCACTGTTTTTCTTACCGCAACATCTAAAAAATGTAAAGTTTCTGAAGAATAGGTGTCCCCTACTGTGGCAATTTATCTCTGTCGGCTTAAATATGTTTGTCAGCGAGAATAAAGAATTCTTAAATTGTCACAAACGCTAACACATTTAGTACACCAAGCTCCGTTATTATATTCCCGTCTGCGTTCTCAATTTCTAAATAATTTCATACATATCTGCATTGATTATTTGATATTCTTGATTCTTTTATAAGCACGTTCCGGCTGGATAGGAATACCAGCAACGAGTAAAGATCCTATATAGTCACACAAGCGACGATAAATGGCACACTGTTGGTACAACAGAATTCAATGCTTTTTCGCGTGATATTGCGAAGCTACTAGGATAGAGTTTACGGTTGAATTAAGTACGCAGATTCGAGAAGCGTAGGAAACGAGTAAGTAGTTCTACACGTCGTCTGACAACGCTGAGAAAGGCTCGTCATTTCATTGGCATATCTTTGGGTGATTTCTGCGGTATCAAAATACTGGTCAGCAGAGGCAAGTGGTAAAGTATTCGCCAGTGTTATCTGTTACGGTTCGGCACCATTTATTATGTTGTGAGACGCAGGTTCATCAACGACTTATCGGGTTACCTTTGACACATCAGCAATATAATATCAATCATGCAACGAATGTTGTGCGCGGCAGACAGAATTGAATGACATAGTCTTCTTTGATCTTCGCTTTGTTTAGGGGAAAATGATGGTCAAATATGTGTCTAACCACTAACGGGATGATATACACTATATACCAAGATTGCATTCGTTTCCGATCTACCGCCGGAACCAAAATCATTCTGGTATGGAATATGAATGGATTTAACAGCAAATCACCCTCTGATAAAAATTCCAAAAAAACCTGAAAAAATACTGACCGTTCAATTTCCCACCAATGTTCTACGACCAGTCTCCACTTCCATACTTTTAACACCTCCGCGGAGTATATTTTCTGCACAAAAATGTCATTCCACATAACCGCAGAAGTGCGAGGTCTTCTTCGAAGTTAACACTGCGGCAGTTATTTTCTGGTTTCATAAACTGCCTGATTTATACCACATAAAAAATGTATGAAACATTGGTCAAACGAAGGGCGATGTATTACGACAGTTCTCTATGAAATCTTGATAAATTTTAGACACGAATTAATGCACCTTAGATGGCTATTGCATTCAAGATAACATTAAAAATTATTTAATTCAATGCCATGGAACACAGAGCAAGCAAAACAAGACAGAAATGGAAACGCAGAACTGTACCAGCATATAAAACATTTATTGTTTCGAAATACTTTTAATTTGTTCTGCACTGCCTAGTTTACATAACATGAAAAACAAAAATTACGGCTACATTCTCTTTTTAAGAAGGGTAGTATATTAGAATATTTTCAGAAGTCACAGAAATCGCATTTCATTCAAATTTAAGATTCTGAGATGAAGACGATTGCTAAGTTTATGCTATGTTTATGCTTATGCTATGTTTCTTTACTCTTATGAAGATTCTGAATATGTTGAAGTAACTTATGCTTATAGGTACTTTAATTTGCAGTCGGTAAAATGCTTTTAAAGTGGCCCACCCAGTTGTGGTAATGTTATAAGAATTTCAGCATGTTTTTGTATTATAATTAATATTCCGAACACATTTTCATGATTCACGAAATAGCTTCGTAGATATGCTTTTGTTATATAATTAAAAGATTCTCAAAATCACTGAAAATAAATTTATGAGTTGCAGTAGCATGATTTTTAAATCTTCGCCCCGCTTATTTCTATATCTGAATATGGTTTTTATTATGAATTTAAAAATTATAAAAAAAGAAAAAATATTGCAATATGAATTTTAAAGTACGTCATCATTATGCTCCGGTGAATTTTTATTTAAAAAATGAAATCTTGCAAATACTAAAAATAAGCACTTATTAACAATCATATCGTTGTCTGCATTCGTGGATATGTCGACAAAATTTTCAATCAATCTCAATCAATGTCCGACCGAATTCATAAAAAACTTTAAAATACAAATAACAACTTTAAGAAGTATTTTCATTCTTCTTAAAAACGACGTAAGAGAACGTATGTATACAAATTAAATATCGCAAAAATTAATATAATGATGAAAAATCAACAGATGTTTAACATTAATTCAAAAATATTAAATTCGCACTAGACAAAATGCTTTGTTTAATTTCATTTTTAGTTTTTATTTGTTTTTTAAAATTATTATTCAAACTACAGAACATATTTCCAGCATAATTAATTATTCGCAGAAATTAGTTCGGTCATATGCATTTTGCTTTCTTCGTCTTTTGTCTTCGAAACTGCTGAATTACAAAGGAAGATCAACGTTATACAAATACTAAAGTTTAAACAAGACGAAGCAGCAGGCACATTGTAGAAAAAGAGTTTTCACTGTCTAAATAATCCACTAGACTGTATCAATTGCCAATTTTACTATTCGGCAATGGTGCTCCTATAGATAATCAATTTGTGAATATTTGACATTTCAATTTCATTCAAGTAAACCGTTACAATTTCGAGAAAAATATGAGCGATAACTTAATAATATGACCTACCATTTTTTAAACTGGCTTCCCCTTTCCAGAAACAAACAAACAAAGAAAAATTTTTTTAACAGCTCTCATCTGACTTCACTACACTTATGAAAGGCAGTGACAAGTTAGCTCATGCACCCGTCTTTCTGACAGTAACGAGCAATATCACAATAAGAGATGTGCATAACAGTGAAAGGATTTTCACAACACTACAGGCAGACGTGCGGATGAAACGGGACTTGCCTTCACATAAAGGAAGTTCGATGTCAGTGTTTGCTCAAGATGATCGATGGGTTAAACTGAAATCCCTCACCATTCGTTATGGACTTGAGCGATCGGGGTGAGCGTCAGAATCATAAATTATGCGGCTACGTATGATGAAGTATAATCAGCACAAACTGAATATTCAGTATAATCCAGGCTGGAGATAAGAATCTTAATCCGAAGCGTAAGTATACTGAATAATTTCATTACTAAAACGATTATTTTACTATAATGCAGATGTTATTTGTTTAAACGCTGCCGCCGAACAAATTCCTAATCAATATTTTGCACTGTGTATAAATATATATAAAAAAAAGACTGCAATATTGATGGAGCAGAATGTAGCAGCCGAGGCTGATTTTACTCATCTTCATTTCAATTGACATCTGCGGCCACAATTCATTTGGCACTTTAATCGTGTCTATTCAAGAACATTTACATGTTTGATACTATTTGCGATAAGAAGAAAAGCAGCACGCCAGCGTCTTAACGGCAAGAGAGCAAAAGTGCGTAAGAATCCAATATGGAAGCTCACCAAGAGAAAGTTTCAGTTCTCGAAATTTTGAGTGCAAGTTCTGAATGAGCTAAGTCATCAGCGTTATGCGAGTCATATGATGCGGACTGATCAACTAGAAATGACGCAGTTTAGAGAAAGACATTACTATTTTTAGAATAGAGAGGGGGAATTAAGAGGTTATTGCTGGTTTAAATTATAATTTTGATTCACTTTTTTTTTTTTTAAATTTTACACACACACATATACACAGAGGGATTCGCTTAAGCGTACAAACTTTAGGAAGAAGTAGGTTACTGAAATACGATTCGGAACTACATAGACACAAGAAACGAGAGTGATGCGAATAATAATACTTTAATCAGCAAAACGTTACAGTTGCAATTTTTACAATTAAAAGAAGGTATTCGAAGTCGCTAGCTCTCTTTATCTCTCTCTCTATATATAAATCTCTATAAATTACACTTTTTTTAATAACAGGAGGTGAAAAAGATGGAGAGAAAGAAAGATTCTCTCAAATATGTTTATGCATTATTTCCCTATCTTCTTAACATACACATTATAGTTTCATATTAGAACTTCCAATAAAATAAGGCAAAGAAAAAGACCAACAGTTTCACTTTATTTTACATTACATACATATGCATTCGATAACACACGGCTGAACTGTATTTATATGGGACGTTCAGTCTCTTAAATATTCATTTTACAGTGCATATTAAAGTTTTCAAAATCGAATGTTATTGCCATGCGCCATGGAATTTCTGCGCTGTAACGTATAGAGAATTAAAAACTACAACATATGAGGAATGTCAAAAATTGTCAAAGACGTTTAAGTGACTTTTCCCCATCATAATGTTTTAAAATGACTCTTATTCTTAAAAATGCTGAATTTTGTGCAAATCTGTTTCTCCTACTTTCATTAGCGAAGTTAAATTTAGGAAACACTTTAAATTTTATGACGGGCTATTCATAATAACTTCTTGTCTTTATTAGTTTTCATAATGATGATTACACTGGACATAAGAAATACAAAATTTCACGTAAAATACGATTGAATAATCCACTATTCCTAATCTTTCTAGTAAACTTGAAGATCTTATTTGTATATTAACATTTTCATTAACGTTTTTTTGAAACATAATTATTTCTTAAAAGCTTTCCTTATGTACATACTGAGTCTATTCAACAGTTCTATTTTTTATTTTGAAAACATTACAGTTGACGGTAACCGCGGTCAAAGTAAATGAAGGCTCAGGTGTTATGAACACTTTTGTCAGGCTCCTGGGCTTGTGGCCGCATCCTGTGTATAACTCGTGAGGATAAGCATGGCGTCCCTAGCATAACATGGCAATTTTCATAAGTGAGATGAAATCTCTGGCGCTTGCACGGTGAATGAGCCTCTCGCATATACAAAATTCGTTAGGCAGTGGCGACCAATGCCAGAGGATGATGATAAAGCAATGATGGCTACTGTATCAGCGGATCAGGTGGTATGGCGTGCTACTGTCCGGTCGGCTGGCGTTCAAAAGGTCGAAGCTTGGATGGAGGTGAAGTCCTTTGGCTGAGGGGGTAAAATTACTGGTTATCTGGATCCAATGAGGTGGAAAGTAAATGAAATGAGTACAATTAAAACGAAACACTTTTATACCTGTAGACATATGTCTCTGCCATTCGATACTTAGTATTAAAATTCTGTTGCGGAAAACACATGGCTTCCTTGTACGGGTTATTAAACTATAGACAAAATTTTCAGTGCACCAAAATTTAAAGTTCTCTTTCCGTCCCACTGGGCAGAACGACCCTGAAGCTGGTGCACTCACTGACATTCACTATACTACTAAGAGTTTCAAATGTAAACAAATTCGCCCCACGTAAGTCTTGACTCCACTTACCACTTTTAAATTGTTGATAATTCTAGAACTATTGCATGCCCATTAATTAAAGGCATAAAAACTTTAACTGGAACATAACAACAACATAATTCAATCACTTCTAAAGCAAAAAATGCACATTTTAAAAACTAAGCCCACACAACCGGGTAAGGTTTCGTTTGGTTTATTTGATTATGAAGAAGCACACGAGGGCTATTTGCCCAGGGGAAGAGATGCTTTGTGGAGGACTTTCTGAAGTAACTGGCTCATATCCAAGTTACAAATGCAAAGCCGGGTAAAAGAGTGGGTACATATATATACGTTTGATTAGGCTGATTGCAATAAAAAACGGAGGTGCACAACTAGATGCTATAGCAGTCCCATATACAAAATTTCTATGTCCTACGGCTAATCGTTTTTGAGTTATGCGAGATAAATACATACATACGTACGTATGTACAGATGTTACCAAAAATTCCCTTCTGAATCCATTTTAAATCCATTTTGCAGTTCGTTTTAGAAAAAGAATCCTTTATTCTGTCCGTACGTACAGATCTCAAGAAAAAAATCGTCCAAATGGATTCGACAGCGGTCAAAATGGATATTTTCGTTGCAGTATGATACCCGAAAATTTTCGTGATTGCAATATTTCTTTTACTTCGTACAAGGAAGTAAAAATTATTCGAATTTCACTGTTAATTTTTATTATTTTCTAACAGCTTCACTTTATTCATTTGTTAAATTCTTTATATTAAAAGCAGGAAAAACAAGAAATTTCGCAACAAGAAAGGTGGGTAAAGGCATAATTTACATCTGTTATTACTTCTCTTAAAATAGATGCATAGATGGAAATTTCGAATTCAGCTTGCATTATGTCAACTCCCATTAGGTTCCAACACACCCCTATTTTTCCTTCGTTCCACCCTTATTTAAAATGAATATATTTGCTATATTTGTGATTCCCTAGATCCCTAAGCTTATCCAAGTATGAGAGAAAACAATGAATTTGTACCCGATCTTCGGCACCGCCCACAAAAGGTCAGGCGTCGCTGCTTTCAGACCTAGAGCAACAACTAACTCTCGACGCCGACGACCGCAAAATTCCGTCCTGCGAGCTGCAAAAGTGACCACAAGTTACAAGTCACGCGAGCCCGGCAAGAAGAAGTGAAAAGTAAAAGAAAAACCCCAGGACAGTCGCTATGGCGACAAGCAGTACACAAGCCGGTAAGATCAAACCGTCACGACATCACATGTGTGTGTAGTCGTCACTTTTTGGGATTCTTAATATTTTCGCAACGATCTAACCTGTTTCGTTCGTCTACTCTTCTCAACTTTCACTAACGTTTTAAGCTTTTAGCAATGTGTGTGTATATATACGCACGTATACATACCCAGGTACATATTGAGATGCAGAACACGGACTAAACTGCAAACGCGTTGAAGATATGGATATGTCATGTGACCAGAGGCGTTGTCAGAAAGCCGCCCCGCCACTTCACTTATTTAAGTATCATGCGGAGGGTTGGAGGGGATGGAGACAAGGTTGTCACGCAACACAGCGCTGTGTTAGACTATGATAAATGATGTGACCTATCAATAGAGAAAAAAAAAAGCGCAACAGAGGCTTACTAAATTGATAAAACACGTTAAACACAAACACATTCACTAATAAACTGATGATGAAACTGATAAAAATATGACTTGATAGCTAACCTCTATCATACAAATGAAATTCAATTCCGTAAATAACGCTCTGAAGTGTCACCAATGCATATTCAATGCAAAAAAATAACTTTTATTATTGTATTGAACTACACCATTTGTTTACAATTCCTCATGCATTAAATATTAGCAAATTTTCATAGTATAATACCATTATTTTGTAGTATTATATTCATTTCAAATAAATCTTGACAATTTCGCAATATTTCCAAGCAGTACTTGATTAAATACATGACCCCAAAATTGAACATTGCTATATTTGTCCAATTTTTGTTGACTTTATTAGAGTAATTGAGACAATGAGTGTAACATTGTTAATACCAAATCTTTCTTCACTTATAAGGTATTTTTCCCGCCTTCTTAGCATGCCTTCGTGGTGTAGCGGTCAGCACGCTCGACGCGTATTCGAGAGGTCCGTGGGTCGAGCCCCGGCGAAGGCATTGCTCAGTTTTCGTCTCCCCTGCTTTAAAAAAATACCTAATGTCTCTACATTACATATAAAGATATTTTTAGAAAATTAGAAAGCTACTATGCATCGGATAAAGCACATTTTCAATTTTTTCGCTTCTTCTATTTGCAAATGGTTATCTTTACCCTTTTCTCTTTCAGAAAAAGGGATTCATATGACGTGCGTTTAGTCAAGTTCTTCGTGATGAAGGCTATTATGCCATGCAGATCAAAAGTGAGTTTGATGGCTTGATAGGCGAAGGATCTCTTACCTATAAGTTGGAAACTCGTCCAGCATTTCAAACGCAGGAAAACTTCAATCGAAGATGCAGCCCGGTTGCACTATCGATTAGCTCCACCGCAGACCAAATTATGGTTGCTGTTGAGCGCACTGTTACCGATGACCGGTCAATTATCGCGCGATGTGTAGCAGGCATGTCGGACATTTCAAAGAGCACATAGACAATATCCTTTCAGGAAACTCTGATCTAAGGAAAATTTGTACTCGTTGGATTGCGAAAACTTTTACCCTGGCTCAACGCGATCCAGTGGAACGTTATTATGGGTTCTATGCCGCCTACAAAGCGTTGCCTCTGAATTTTCTCAGTTCAGTAATGATGGCTGATAAGGCATGGATTCATCACTAAGACCGAGTCCAAGACCTGGAAGAACATTGCGAGAATACACTTACCTGACTCTGACTGCCAGCAAGGTACTGATGACTTTGTTTCTTGGACAGGACACAGGTCATCATGAAAACCTATGTGCCCAAACCGTGAATGATGTTTACTATGCTGAACTGATAGGCCAGCTGCGTTAAACCTTAAAGGAGACACAAAGCGGCAAACAGACATGTTGTTTCAAACTTGAAAAAGCATCTTGATGATTGAAACTTTGAGTTGGATAATGAGCTGATTGTTTGCATCCAGACGTTTCTAGATGGCAAAGATCAGTCTTCTTTTGCTGCTAGTATTGACGTACACTGAATACAGATTTCTATGAATATGTGATTTTACTTTAGCCAACGTTTGAATCCTTTAGCTAGAACAATTACAACTGCATTTTAACTTACTGATGATCATTTTGCTACAGTAAGAAAATCGGTGTCTTCTTCGACCAGAATAAATTATGTACGAAGATTGCTTGCCAGAAGACCTTTTGCATATTCCACTGACTTGTTCAAAAACATGTTACATCGATGAGATTGCAGTGAAGGTATGTAATGTTCATAATTTAATTCAAGTACTTTTTATACAAAGACTCATACGATATCACATTATTCAGAGAAGAAAGAACATGATACAACTAGTTCAGTAATACCCTGATTTTGGCAGAAATTTTTTTACCCTACCAAGTATTTGTTGGTGGATCTATGAATGGTCCAAAATCTTTGATCACGATTCAATTTTTGCCGACATATGAAACCATTTACTGTTACTGCTGATGACTATTTGCATTAATGGATATTAATGCATGGCTGAAAAAGCAGTTAGAATCAACTAATATTTTAATTCTATCATGACCTAAAAACCAAACGCAATTAGTCACATAAAAAGCTGAAAAACAGCCAACCACTGAGATTGCCAAAACCTATTTTAGCTTCTCTCTGGAGAATGCAAATCTGCAAGGGGTTTTTAGAAACAATTACCCCAAGAGTTATACTCTTGCATACCTGGTTTATAGACGAATTCTTTTTTGGGTAATTTCTTTATTGAAAACTAGACATGATATGATTTGAAACTTTCAGACCTCTTTGCTAGTTTAAAGGAAAAATAAAAGGAAAGCACTAGACTGTTCCAGAAAAATTTGTCCGCTATAGAACGTTAACTGTACAGCATATCAAACTCCTTCGTATTTAAACTAAATTCAGTTACTATAAACGTAATGAAACTACTACATAAGCTCGTTTTAATCATAGGATGACAACATTTTTTCACTAAAAGTTTTTAGTTTACTTCAGCATGGCTTTTATGGCCAATACTAATAGCGACTTCAACAGTACATATCCGATGTATCTTATCATACGCTGGAATATTCTAATTGAGGACAGAGAAAAGTTTTCTTCTCTGAGAAGACACCATTCACACTACATCTAAACAGCAAGTAAATGTTCCTACGGTTAAGAGAAAGATAATATAAACAATCAAAAAAGAAGGCTTTTACTTGCAATAGTCTCTCTTGTGCGGAAGAATCATCAGTACAGAATAACGGAATTGCAAAATGATTTTTTTTTAAACCGAAGAAAACATTCGCAAATAATCTTAATACATTTATTACGAAGCAAACTATCACATCTAGGTTATAATATTCTTAGAAAAATCTTCTTATTGTAAAACGAAACATTAATAACAGCTTAAAAATAAATATGTAATCTACTAATATGACTTGCTTAATCACATTTTTCGAAGCTGCCTATTTTCGTAAACAGTTTTTCATTCCTTAACAGTTATAAAAATTAAGGAAAATTATACCTTAAAACTTATCATCGCGCAGACCCTTTCAGTGTTTGACTTAATGAGCAGAAATAAAATAAATAAATTAAAAAAAATTAACGTCAGTTCTAAAATATCGGTTTAGTTTAAAAGATGCATAAAAAGTCGACAGTTTACTTACTATATATGCATAAAGTGAAAGATATCGCAATGAAATTCAAAGGGGTATGTGCATGCAGATACGAAAGTTTTCCCAGGATAACAGATGTGGGCGACCATCGCGTGGCAGCATACATGAAATGATCACGTCTACAGTGGAGAAGAGTTGCTCTAATTTTTAGAGCTCATTTAGGCGCTTCAAGAATTTATACGGAATGAATTTTAGAAACGCCAAATTCTACACTGCTCTGAATTACAGAATATAAAGATTCTTCCTCCCAGTTGACATTTCTCGAGTTCTGAAGGAAGGCGTTACGAAAATGTTCAGTTTCTATTTCAAATTACAAACACGGAGGACATTGAAGTAGGACTTGTCCTCTGTTTATATACCATACAGTAACTTGCCTTAACCTCCTTCACAGACTTGGATGAGCTCTAAAAGGGATCAGAATAATCGTTGCTATCAACGAAGCTTTTATACGCTCATTTCCAAAAATTAAGCACGGAGAGAAAAATGCTAATTTCCGGAAGCCAATCAGAATTGAAGAGGATGCAATTCGCTGCAGAGGCAGATGGAAGTATGCAAATATGTTAGGTAACAGCCAATCGCGCTTTCATGTCAAGAAATATCAAAAAAGGCAGTCTTATAAGAAGCCAGCTTTATGAAGGGTTACAGAAGTTGATTGTAAGTGCTGATAGAAGGTGTTTAAAACTTTCGTACAATTTGTTTTCAAGACATACATGTTTCTATGACTTCCAGAAGACGAATGGAAGATTCTGAACGCTGGCGTGCTGTAGGACACATTGAAGCAGGACGATAACAGATGTTGCTCTTTTCTTCGGCGTTCATCATTCTGTAATTTCACGTTTATAGAAACAATTCCAAACCACACAGACAGTTGTCCGAAGGCCCGTAGCCGGTCGTCCAAGGGTTACAACCCTCGCGGAAGATCGATATATTGCTATTGTAGCCAAGCGGAATCGCAGAGCGACCTCCACACGTGTGACATCTATGGTTACAGCGTCCATTGGTAAGGCGATATCTGCAGCTACTGTACGCCGAAGATCACATATGAGTGGACTGTACGCCCGAATACCTCGAGTTTGTGTTCCTCTATCCGTCCTATCAAGAGGAGTACGATTACAGTGGTGCCGAGAACATGTCAATTGGAATGTGTCTGACTGGGGCAATGTCATGTTTACTGATGAGTCAAGATTTGCTCTGGAGCCAGATGACAAGGGTATAAGGATATTGCGTGAATTACGAACACGCAATCAGTCCCAAAACATCACCGACGATCACGCATTCCGAGGCGGAAGCATTATGGTATGGGCAGGGATTTCATTAGGATACCGCACCGACCTGCACATCTTTGACGGCTGTCCGGTATCGAGATGAAGTCCTAGAATCCATTGTGAGATTGTACACTGCAGCAGTTGGCCCTAAGCTTGTTGTAATGGACGATAACGCACGTCCCCATAGAGCTGACATCGTCGGTGACTACCTGGAGAGTGAAGGGATTGCGCGTATGGCGTGACCAGCAAATTAGCCCGACCTTAATCCCATTGAAAATCTTTGGGATGCCCTCGACCGTGCTGTATCTTCATGTTTCCCACCTCCAGCCACTCTTATTGAGCTGGAAACTGCTCTAGAAGAAGAATGGCGATTGCTTAATTCTGCGGTGGTTGACCACCTAACTGAAAGCATGGTCACAAGGTGTAAACTTTGTATACAGATGAGGGGGCTCACATACCCTATTAATAGCCTTTTTTTTATTTTATGTTGTTTATTTTCTCTTTATACATAATTCTGTTTAAGTCTTCAGTATGTCATTATCTGATAACTTACAAAAATTTAATAGTGTTTTTATTTCTGTACATAATTATTGATTTTGTTTTATGCATAAATATATATGCTACTTTCCTGCCAAATTTTGTGTCAATCAAAGCAGTATTTGTTGATTTTTTTTGCATTTTACATCTTTACTTTTGGAACTTTTTTGCTTAACTTTTGGAAGAAAGTGTATATCATCATCAACTGTTGATAATAACTATATATTTTTACACATTTTTACACATAGCTCAACATCTGATTCAACTTCATATACATCCTCTTCTGGTATGCTGCACTGAAATATTGCTAGTACCTTTCGTCGATAGAACAGTAACGAACTATTAGAGATAATATTACAAAAACATTCCCACTTTAATATGTTCTCAGTTACATCCCGAACTTTCCGTGCATTAGATCCCAGTGACTATGCTTAGAGCCACAGGAGACTAGGATCAAAACATTTGCAAGGAAGTCCTCTCCATCATCGCTATAACGAGAACAGATGACAATTCATCACAGACGTCAGTCACCGGCTTAACCAGCCCTAACAGGAAACAAACAAAGAAATTCAAAAAGAGCCTGCAGAAAACTCATTTACTGACGCAACCTATTAATATTGGCCAGGGCCACAAGTCACCATTAGAGAATCGCAACAAGCGGGGATGGAACAAGGGGAGAGAAGTTCGGAACGCGCGTTCCTCACATTATTGTGCTCGGCAGGATTCTAATTAGATTAACGTGTTTGTGCCGCACAGCCATCACCGGTGTCCGTAATTAGAGGAGAGGCACCCGTTACTATGGCGACGCGCGTGACGACTGGAGGACCCCGTTACTCTCTTCGAGTCGATTACGATTTTCGACTGAACTGGGATTCAGTGTCGGCTACCGTAACAGGCTTAATGGGTACATTAATGCCCGGACTAAAGGATGGAGACTGAGAAATAGGTGAACAGCTACGAAGGACACGAAAATAAAAATTTTCTACAAATGTATCACAGTTAATAAAACTTTATACGAGGAAACAAAAACACAGAAAAACAGATTGCTTTTTTAATACCCTAGGA
This sequence comes from Stegodyphus mimosarum, assembly GCA_000611955.2. NCBI lineage: Eukaryota > Metazoa > Arthropoda > Arachnida > Araneae > Eresidae > Stegodyphus > Stegodyphus mimosarum. Next base: position 598,976 of record KK121323.1, read on the forward strand.
ACGACTGCTCTTGTATCCATATAAATTTCCCCTCAAAATTAAATCAGTAAAAAAGGGGTGGACACGCAAATAAATATGGCATGTAGGAAAATGACTCTCACTCTCAAATCTAAACAAGAAAATCGAGGATAGAGTTCATTCACAGTGTTTCTTTTCTGATCAAATTTCTCATAACCCATAAGTAGCCAAGTAGATTAGACATTGGTAGTTCGTTGACTGCTCGGTTCTTGGCGAATAGGTTGATTATGGGAAGTTGTACAGATTTGTACCATGTGTAACGAGGACAGAGGCCAATTTTTCTCAGAAAGTCTTCCAGGAAGGTATCTCTTATAAAGCATACACAGATCTCTTAAGCATCAGTTAACCAAGTAATTTCATTGCGGAGTTAATTATGCAAATTTATTGCTCTTAAATTATCATTAAGAAATTACCGACAATTGCATTTCAATTACATTTTGGAAAGTTTTCATCAATACTCTAGCCATCTGCCAGAAACTTCTATTTACTTTATTTCATCACGATCATTGTAAAATTAATTATTTACGCTATAAAAGCAAACCCGCTATAATGAACTTCAACGGACCTAAAACTAGTCCGATCAACTAGTCGCAAGATTTAACTGTCTCAGGCATTGCATAAACGAAGTGAAACGTTAAAAGGTAAAATTACATATTTAGCATTTTTCCTTCGAGATGCTTAAACAAGCTATTTTTCTGCAATAATATTTTAAGCTCTCGACTGTGTCGTTATCAACAGGGGCAAGTTTAAAATTCATTCGAGAACCAAAAAACAATTGCACAGCTGTCAATCAAAAATAAAAATCTCTTCATTTTGGCCAAAAGTTCTTCATCCCACTTTCGCAGTATTTCTGTAAAACAGTTCCGACGTCATCAGTTTTACAATTACGAAATAGGAAGAATTTTCACACTTTTTTAAGCATTTTAGTTTTTGACATTTTCTTCAAACCAAAATACTATGAGGCTTATTGATTCTGGCACACTAAAGAGCTGCGATTCGCGTTTTTGGTAATTTTCCGCCAGCGTAACTTTATTCTTTAAATTTTAATATCATTCTCCAACAACTTCTCTTGCAGCCATTTGAGCACAAAAAGTAAGTCTCTTCCAAAATGTTTGGCAGATTTAGTGGCCTTTGGAAGAAGCATTATTTCAAGATATTAGCAAATTTCCGCTTCTGCGAATGATAAACCATTTCAGCAATGCGTCTCCGAAATTCTTACGCTAAGCCTTTCTCAAACTTTTCTGAAATGGGAAGATAATTCCGTCACTAATCTGCTTTATCCAAAGTCTAATGAGATTGCGTTCATTTTCCCGAAGATACGTATGGCTGCAAAATAAAAGTGCTATGATATTTACAAACATCCAAAATTTGCAAATAACTTAAAAGGAATGCGACCCACCATTAAGAAGACAGAACCCGGAGAGTGTTTTAAAAAAGAATCGCTTGTAAAACCCTCGCTTATAAGATTCTATTCATCCTTTCTTTGCTCACAAATAACGAACTCAAAATTCTCATCATGCCTGAACGCAGCTCTACCTTATATCCCAATTAAAAAATCTGAATGAAACCAGACAGACCCTTTAAGTTCTTTAGCTGAATGGCCACTACCTGACACTATATTGTGTCATTAGCTTATGCTTATCGTGCGCAGGCTGGTGGTAGATTTGCCGCCTGTGCAAATTCCGCGACTCCAAAATTTTGCCGCTCCGCTCCTTCCAAAATCTAAAAATTTCTCCGTCCATTACAGCCGCACTGTATTCCCAACACCGTCTCGAAAGATGTAGAAGGTGTTGGCATTCCCCGCCCATTGCACAAGCTCTAGCGCCGTCCCCGTTCGTGTGTTCCGGTTTTTCAAGAAATGAATGTTAATCTGACTAATATTGACATCGCTTAGAACACAAATAAAGGTAGGGAAGCAAATAAGAGAAAACGTGCAAGTGTTTTTACGCCGTTCTAAAACCCAAATGTGAACTTAGTAATTCTTCTGTAAATTTTCGAAAAAATGATAAAAAATCAAATGTAGACAGCACATGACTTCCTTGTACGGACTATTAAATATTCTTTTTCGAGCAATAAACTGATATTAAATAGTGTTAGATATTTATTGTTAGACTGAGTACGTATATGAACTGTCAAATTTCATCATCTACCGGTAATTAATTTTTTTAATTCGACATTCCCAAAACATAAATATTTTCCTTATTTAAAACTTACTTCAGTATTGCAATTGTATTTTAGAGACATTAGGAATTTTTGAAAGCAGGAAAAGTGAAAAATGTGCAAGCCGTTAGTGAAAAATGTGCTAGCCGGGACTCGAACCACGGACCTCTCGAATATGCGCCGAGCGTGCTGACCAATACACCACAAAGTCACGCGAAGAAGGCGGGAGAAATAAATTATAGTATGATTCCGACAAACGATTAAGGAAATAAAGGTCGGATAAGAGAGTGGGCGCATTTTGATATTGCCGATTGCAATGAAAAACGGAGGTGCACAACTAGATATTATAATAGCCTCATTTATAAAATTTCAACGTTCTACGCCCAATCGTTTTTGAGTTATGCGAGATACATACGTACTTAAGTACAGAGTCACGAAAAAAAAATCTCTTCTTAATCTATTTTAAATCAATTTTATAATCCGTTTGGGGGAAAAAAAATAAAAAAAGAGTTCTTTATTCTGTCCTTACGTACAGATGTTACGCAAAAACATAGTTAAATTGCATTCGATAAAATGGATATTTTCGTTTCAAAATAGATATTTTCGTTGAAATATGATACCCGGAATTTTTCGCAATTACAACACTTCATTTACGTCGTACAGGGAAGTAAAAAGGAAGGCGTGAATTCGCTTTCTGTTCTTCTTTCGAAGAAACATAGCAAATTTTCCTCAAAATGTAAAAATGAAAATGTGGAAATTCCAACATTATTATATGCACCAACAACGTATCATCCATTGCCTATCTACTTTCCTTTTCAAGCTTCATAAACCACTTTTTATTACATTCTGTTTTTCAATACGAAGAACCTTTACTACTGCTACATTATTAAACCTGCCCTCTAGAGAATGCCAGATTTCTCAGAGACGTATAATAGCCGGGGTACCCTCCTCGGATTTCGAACAACACGGCTTTGATTACCGTAGGTGGGAAGTTGGCGAAAAATCAATTGTTACTCTTTTCCACCCTAACATTTCCATCCCACCATCGATACACACACAAGCACTTACCGTCCTCTTATAACGATTTTACTCCCCCATCTAGCAGCAATTCTCGCAAAGTAATAGTGAAACGCTAGAAGTCTAACGTTTCCGCCACCGACGCTTTGGAAGACAACTAAGAAATGGCAGAAAAGGCTGCATAAGTTCCATACTACCTGTTAATATCAAATATTTAAACACGGAAACGTGAAACCTCGCCATAGAAAGCATTTTTGTTCTTAGCATAATGACTTGTGGTCGATAAGATGTTAAAAATAAGCACCGTAATTTACATATATCCGACATTCGGATGTAACTGAGTTTATACTCGTATAAAACCGTATGTAAGGCAATAAATTTGCTTATATTCAGCAAAACTTAACAACTGCATAAAATAAACTAAATGATAATAATGTAATAATTATTATGCTATACCACACATTCTTAGCAGAAACAATGCAAAAGGTTATTCCATCCAATACACCGTGGAAACTAAATCGAATGTTAAAATATAGGGTTCGCCAGAAAAACGGACGATTTTAAATTTCGCTCTGTACCGGCTTCGTACTATCAGGAGAAGTTAAACCACTGGTATCGTGTTCACAATCCAATAGCATTTCAGTAAACATGGAGAAGTGGGCAGGAGAACAACCTGCGTTCGCAGTTAAATGTTATTACAAGAACGGTGATAGTTTTGTTGCAAAGTAACAATTATTTAGACAGCATTTTAGAAGTCATTGTAACAATGCAGTTCCTTCAGCTCATGCTATTAAGGCATGAATTAAGAATTTTAAATGAACAAGTTCCACATTATGTAAGGAGCCACAAGGAAAGGAAGTAACACTACGTATACCGGAAACTATGCTGCAGTGAAAGAAGCCTTTCAGCGCAGTCCACGACGATCTGAAACGTTGTATCGATAGGAATCTCCACTACCAGTGTAAGATGCATTCTTCACAAAGACTTGCATTTGGATCACTATAAGATTTAGATAATGCATGCATTAACCGAAAATGACGCAATTAATCGAGCTACATTCTGCCGATGGTTTTTGCAACTTTTAGAGGAGAATGAAGGTCCCATTCATAACATGTTAATAAGTGATGAGGTTCATTCTCACCTGTTAGGATATGTGAATAAACAGAACTATCGATATTGGTCTAATAGTAACCCCAAAGAACTTCATCAAGTTCCCCTGCACACTACCAAGGTCACTGTGTGATGCGCCATTACATCCTTCGGCATTATCGGACCTTACTTCTTTGAAAACGGTGATGGACGCATTCAGACCATAAATTCTGAGTGATATCTGGAAATGTTACAAACATTTTTGATTCCAGTCGACTACTCATCCTGAAATTAATGAAAACACATGGTTTTAGCAGGATGGAGCAACAAGCCATACAGCACGACTGTTCATGGAAGCTGTAAGGCGATTATTCCCTGGTCATGTCATCTTAAAAAAAAGGGGGGATTTGCCTTGGCCTGCGAGATTCGCAGATCTTTCAGCTTGTGACTTTCTTCTACGGGAATATTTAAAAAGTAAAGTGTTTGTTGCTACAACCCCAACAGATATTCCAAACTTAAACGAAGAATTCAACAAGAGATAAGTGAAATTCCTGTTGAGAAGCAACGGAACGTAATGGACAATTTCTGTCGAGATTAAGAAAATGTATACAGAGAAATGGCTGCCATCTATAGGACGCTGCATTGAAGACACGTCGTGCTCAACACCTGTAAGGTAAATGCTTATCAAAGAATTTAAACTCTTGAAGAAGAGGGTTATAATTTAAACATACTATGACTCCTCTCTCTTCAAAGATACCAACATTCGCAAGCTCGAAGGCCCAGTGGAAACAAGAGAAACACCTCCTTCTTAGCATGCATGAGAAACGAGAAGCATTTAATTATCCAATTCTTGGTATGAAGATCAGAAATCAGCAGACAACTGCACAGACGAGATGTCTGTGTTTAGCGTTAGTGGATTATGGTCAGACTTTCTCAAGAAGACACTGTATGGCAAGATGTTCACACAAACGAATGCTGAAAAAGAAAGTGCGTTGGTGATGAAGCAAATGAAACAAAAATTTTCTCCGGTAATGCAGGGATTAGTGAAGCCCTGTTACACTTCTAATGGATGCAATAATCGCTACATTTGAAAAGTGATAACGTGATTTCAGTCTTATTCCAGCATACTCTGTTACTACGTCAATGTTAAGCCTACTTTCTACTGTTTCTCGCAAACGCTGTAATTTGCGTCCCGCAGCAAATTTTAAGCAATGCTCTAAAAATCCTATGAATCTGAAAAACAGAGCTTTAAAAAAAATAAGTAAATAAATAAAAAATCTGAAGGCTTTCAGATTTTAAATAACGTCCAAAGGGCTTTTTTTTTCAACATTTTGTGTGTTACCTTTATTTATTAAATATCATGTTCTTCGCACTTAAACCATAAAATTCAGTTCAAAAACAATATCGCAAAATAGTTTTAAAATTGAGCATATCTTTAGAATTTGCGATACACAGTCTCCCGTGCTGGTGATAAAAAAAAATTTTCCCCTCTCCTATACAACGTTGCCATTGCTCGCTTTGAAATCCTTGAGTGCGTTAATCAAAAATTCGTTAAAGTTTCACAAAATATGAAATCAATAATAAAACAAATTTCAAATTTGGGTTTTCAGATGCCCATATTCGCAGTAGGATTATGCCATTCAAAATTTGATGGCGCTAGGTACCATTGTTTTATCAGAATGCGAGAAACATACATACATACATACATTTATGCAGATTCTTCATTATTTAATTTCTTCAAATATAATACAGGACGATAATATTTGGTGGCAAAAATTTGAAAAGTGAAACGGACATTCAGAGTGATTCAACGCAAAACGAAAACAATAGTCTTTCAGGGACAAAATCCATTTGGACTTAAAAAAAAAAAAAAAAACAATAGTTCAGGGACAAAATCCATTTGGACTTAAAAAAAAAAAAAAAAAACTGAAAGCTTAAAGATTTTTACGCCCAAAGGAGCTTTTTTTTTCACGTTTTCTGCGTTATCTTTATTTATTAAACATTACGTTCTTTGCACTTAAACCATAAAATTCAATTCAACAACAATACCGTAAAATAATTTCAAAATGAGCATATCGTTAGAATTTCCGATACACAGTCTCGCTCGCTTTTTTTTTTTTCCCATACAGTGTTTTCATTGCCCGCTTTGAAATCGTTGAGTTGTTAATCAAAAATTCGTCAAAACACAATCAAAAATCAGTTTTACAAAATATAAAAAAGATAATAAAACAAATTAGAAGTTCGGGCTTCCAGATGCCCATAGTCTTAGTGGAAGACAACTTATTGAAAATTTGATGGCTCTAGGTATCATTGTTTTTTCGCAGCGCGAGAAACATACATACATTCATGCAGATTCTTCATTACTTAATTTCTTTAAATAGAATACGGGGCGATAATATCTGGTGGTAACAATTTGAAAAGTGAGCCGACATTTATAGTGAACCAACGCAAAATGTCAAAACGAAATTAATGGCCCTTCTGGGCTAATTTTGGAAAAAAAAAAATTGCACCACCTAGCAGGCGTGGACAAGAAAATCGTATACCCGTAATCGTAAACGTAACCTATATCGTAAATTCTTAAGGAAGAAACTACAAAATTCTGCAAAGCCAGTTGAAAACACTAGCAACCAAATTCCTAATGATAAAAATACTGAAAAACCTAAAACAAATTTTTGTAAAATCCATGGTAACCCAGAATAGGCCTGACGTGTCCAAGGACAACAGAAAAATTCGAAAAACATCTCACAGACTTGGATTTTTTAAAAATAATTAATGAAGTAAATAACATGTTTCCTGATTTTTCAGTTCTAGATATAATTCACACAATAGCTGATAGAATGTCATAGGTGAAGGACACTCCGACACCCATCGATAGGATGTTCGTATTGTTTGTTCTCTATCTTCAAGGAAATTTTTAGCATAAATGCTTTCGTGCACTCAAATTAATTCTAGTTTTCGCAATCTTATCTTATTGGGTATGATATTAATATCGAATTTTAAGTATAATTTTCTATTTATCATTTCTATGTATTTCGGTGTATTTTTCTTTGCTTGATATCTTTTGCTCTTCAATTTTATTTTGTAGATTATTAATATGCCCTTTAAGTTTCATACAACCTTTTACCAGTTAAATTACCTTTAATTTTCTATGGGTGTTATAGCATCTCGAGAGCTTGCATTTTTTATGTTACGGAGGATTTGAAAAGCTCTTCTGTGTGACTACAACATCTTCGTAAATTTAGGCATTTTAATATACTTTTAGCAGCCGCCCAGCTGGTATAGTGGTCAGGGGAGTCGGCTACAATATCAAAGAGCCTGGGTTCGAATCCCGGAGAAGGCATGGCTGTAATTGTCCGTTCCTTCACAGGAGGCAAAGGTGGCCCACCTATTGAGTGCCTCCATAATAAAGAGACCACCAATTTTGGCCTTAGTATAGATTAATGGACAGTGTTACAAACTGTAGCTGTTCACAATCTGCCATTAGAAATATATATATATATGTTTTTTAACATCATTTTTTGCTAACACCCTCGAACATGTGACTTTTCAACGGAGGCTTATCTCCGAATCCGAATACCCCGATGATGCACAACTGTTTTCCCACATATTCGTAAACTAAATTCTCAAGCAAAGAAAGGGCACTCTAGAAGATGCTTCCGGTACGGCATTCTGTTCGACACGTCGAGTTTAATGAGGGACAAATGTGAGTTTTATGGGCTGCGTTCAGACGGCGATATAAATGTCACATAGTCAAAAGGAATCAAATGCGGGAATTCCGTTCACACCTGCGACACAGGGTCTAAGCCGAACCACTTAGAGAAATTAAATTTGGGCATGCGTGGATGTGTCTGCGGCTTTGATGCTCTGTTTTCGCATTCAGGTTTCGAGCGTTTGTCCTGATTGATCGACGCTGACCCAAGTCGGCATAAAGTTCAAAAACTTCAAACTTTATGCCAAGAGCTCTAAACCAGATTTTGTGAAGTAGCCCAGACTGATTGCCAGGCAACGAAGCTTGGCTTAAACCACTTATGCCCTTTATACCGTTGTCTGAAGGCAGCTTTATTGTCAAGTTAGCCATCATGAAATTACATCCATCTGATGAGGATGATTATTTCATAATAAAATTACATTCATGTGTTGAAGAAGTACGTAAAGGAGAATACCAAATTGAGAAATTCAGCCCATTTTCAGTTTCTCAAGCACATAAAACAGAATTCAGAATATGCGATAATAAGTTTTAGAGCTAAAATCTTCAAAGTTCAAAGATAACAAACCATATTATTTACAAATCTATTAAGCACCAAATAAATCTGAAACTGACTGCTACGCTACAGTTTCATATAACGCGAAATCCATAAATCTAGTTACCAGAAAAACGTGGAATACTGAACTCTCCCCTCGTCTTACCACGAGAAGTTTCTTATAACTTTGAGCATTATCCGGATACATTTGCACAAGAATGCCATATAATTTATTATATAATATACGAATTAAGGACTTGATTTCCTAAAATACCCTAACAGACAGGAATATAATTATAAATAAATAAACATTCAATCCTGTAGCCAAGATATGCAACAAATGACGCTACAATATCTTATTTTGGTAAAAATGTAAAGTTTTACGTTTCTTAACTTATAGTCTTATCATTATCTTGATTGCCACTTCTATTTTTGTCAGTCCCCATCAGGGCGTAAATCAATTAACGCATATAAGAACAGAATTCTTCAAGAAAGAGCTATTAGCAGAGATCGTTGACTTCCGTACTATTTTTCCAGATTAGCCAGATCTTAGATTTAGCTGAATCAGCCGTTGACAACGTGTTTTGCCCGCGTGATTAGAGATCCTGAGTCACTTAATAAGACTTAAGAATTTTTAAATTTAATTACTTAAGTTTTACGTTATCGCTTATGTTAGCTTAAATCCGGCAAGCAGTGGTGATTTGTTAACTACACGAGCTGTATAATTTGCTAAGTTCTAATAAAAGATTTCTTTTAAACCTTTTTCTGCGTTTTATAATTACTTTTGCTCGAAGACGGAGCAATTAAGTTGCTGACTGACTACATGGAACTAGGATTTAGCTTTGAAATATTTAGGTTCCGTACATGGCAAGTCAGAAATACGACTATATGGCTGAAGTACATGCAGAGGTTTATTGCATACTGCGCAGAGAAATAGTAGACGGTTATTGACCTTAAACTTTACACCTCACTTTTCTCATTTCAAATAACAGTAATGTGCTCGAATTTATAAGATTAGCCAAGAAGAGCCTAAACGGACTAGCTTGACTTACAACAGCAAGTTACAGTTGCAGTGTGAGCTTCTTGCATACTTACAGCAACAAGTTACAGTTGCAGTGTGGGTAATTGCATACTTGAATGACTGTGAGTTAAAGAGACTAGACGGCCTCGATTCTAATTCCGCATTGTTGCTATCGACTCGGGGAATGTGACGAAAACAATTGCTTACGATAAGAAACTTTTTGGAAACGACTTAAACTAGCAGTAAGTATGCAACATCAGTAAAGATTCTGGAAGAGTTCGAAATAAGAGTACTGTGAAGCGTGAGCGATTAAATCCTTAATTTGAAAACAAGATCCAGCACTATTTCATTTCCTCTGCGTCTAATACTGTTACCACACGTTGCGATCAAACGTGTCGTCAATATTTTTGATTCACCCTGATTCGGCACAAACCATATTGCCACACGGTGCAATCTCTGCAGATCCTAATTTCTGCTGCCTTAAATTCTAAAAATTTTGCTGCCTCTAAATTTGGTTGCCCAGTGTCTGCCCTAAATTCCAAAAATTTTGCCCCCTGTTGCAGCCGTACCGTCTCTGGATTCAGTCTTACAAACTAATAGCATAAATGTTATTAGTACTAAATGAAAGTAATTAAAAGTAAATTAAAAAGCCCAAGATTTGCACTAAAGCTGCAAAGTATTAAAACAATAATTCACTATAAATTATAAAAAGAAAACTCTTCATATTACATGAAATTTCTATAAATTTTTAAATTCTGAAAAATAGTTTTTCAATAATGTTTTTAAATTGAATTTCCGTTGCTTGGAGATATAATACGGAGAATTTGCTTTTTATAATTTAGAGTGTTATTAGTACTACATGCAGTCGAAAAATGTTACACTTTTCTATGGAATATTATGCTTTAAAAAAACGTACTGTATTACACTGTTGATTAACAATGTACTGTTATTATTTGAAAGATAAGTTAAAGTCTGATAAGATGGTTATTAAGTAGACCATAAAAATGATGCTTTCGGTGCAAGAGATATGGTAGCATTATGTCCCTCTTTTACACAAGAAAAATGTAAAAGATGAATATACCAAATTATAAAAGCTTTTAAAGTCAAACTGAATAAAAACGATTTTTTTAAACGAAAATTGTCTTGTTTTACTCAGAAGTACTTTACGTGACTTCTTTCAGTTATACTAACAACGAAAAGAAGATAATCATATTGTCACTTCAGCATAACAGCAGGGCTAGTTTTGCGACTTTTTCTCACTTATTTGACAACAACGCCAGAAAAAGTCCACGAAATTCATCGTAGAAAGGAAAACAAGATTGCGCTTGCCATTGACAAGAGCCTTGACGGCTTCGCTCAGTTCCGTCCCCAATTTTGATGAAGAGCACTCCGGGGTAGGCGAATCCAAGGGCCTCCAACCCTCTTCCACTAACCAAGAGTTCCGTCTCGCCATATATTTAGAGTGCCCCCATGCCGCAAAGACTCTGCATTTCAACACAAATTAGCTCGCAGTTACGTTAGATATGCGAAAAACCATTGTTGAAACCCTTGCAGTTAGCCAAGTTTGACACAGGGAATCAGATTCAAGATGTAGTTACAATAGCCGTCGTTCTCTGGTCATGGTCTGGCTGACTGGTCGCCTCTGGTCTCTGGTCTAATACAATGGTTTATTTTGGAAGTACAGAAAAATTATGGCGAAGTTTTGTAGTATTGCTAAGTAACACAAAGTAGACAAAAGAGTGTTGTTTTCAGATTTTTAGATGAAGTTAATATGGCAAGATATTTCTGTTCTGGCGAGCACTTTGAAAGCTGCGCCAGCCCTATATAACTGGTAACGGGGGGGAGGAAGTGTTGTACCTGAGGTTAAAAAGCAAACTTTTAAACTAATTATTCAGGAACACAGTAAAAGGCCAGGTATTTATTACCATATGAGAGAGAGAGCTGCATGCATTGAGTTAAATACATTGCTTACATCAAATATGCAATACCATCTAAAATGCAACACATCAAAAACGAGACGCGGGCTGTTGCTTTAAGAGACATCAAAGCCATATATACCGGACAAACGCTAAAAGGCAGAGGGATGAATTAAAATTGCACCCTCCTTTCGACTACGGAACATGAAGAATTCGGTATTTTTCGACATGCCTCAAAATAACTCCTGCGATGCGCTTCGGCACTGATGATTACGCTTGAGTATATGATACACTTGAGCACTGAATGTGTGCTTGGCTGATGTAATGATGCTTTAAATGTGTGCGTGATGTGATAAATCCATGCTGTTTTCACACGGTACCAAAGTCCATCCGACGCAGTTGTGGATGATGTATGTAGCACTTGTTTGCCAATCAATGACCAAATATGTGAAATGACGTCTTATCAGGGCAACGGGCGGATCAAAATAGCAGTGTGATCTGGTAGACAATGAAACACTGTCAAAATCCAATTCCTGTACTTGAAACAAACCTTTTCGAACACGGGATCTGCCCATGTGTGCTAATTATTTCCTTGCCTTAATGAGATTTATATATAGTGCAAATTTCACGCCTACTGGATACCTCCTTCATGGTTCTGGATGGCCTGCAAGTGTAGAATGCTAATCCATATTCCATCTCTAATAACAATTGAGAATAGTACAAGAATTTACTGCTTTTTGTGAATAACATTCACTAGTTCTTACGATAGTTTTAGGAGGTAGTCACCGTTGAGAAATGCACATGGTCAGAATGACTACGGATATCGTATGATAAGAGTGGAAACGACAAGGCAACAGAGTTCGAAGTCAAATGACCGGAAATTTTAGGAAGCCAAATTTGGTATACAATTGGTTCGGTAAATGCGGCTTTCACTAACAAAAATCGAATCTTAGTTCACAGTGTAATGCAGTAAATATGGAATTTTCAGCCAATATGCTACAAAGATTCAATGACAAACATGGAAACAACACTTTTTTTGAGGGGTAGTGGGAAAGATACTTTTAATATCTACGATTATATAAACTGCTACAAGTAACAGATAATGACTTTTAATTATTTTAAAACTGTAAGTGAATCTCTAAGGTCAAAATTTGGTACGATTTTATGCATCAGAAAGTTGTTAGATCATTTTTCTTCATACATGTTGATACATATAAATTCCATACATAATATACACCTATTTTTTTCACACATTAAAACATTTTACTTCATTTCCATTTTTAATTTCAAGCTTTTAAGAACTTAATAAAAAAAAGCCAACCATAACTTTTTTTTCGAAATCTAATTCAGTACGAAAAATTGCATTCTTTGCATAGAGAGAAAATGTTAACGTCATTTCGAATTTCCACAAAGAGCTGAGGATAAAATATAAACAAGCACAGTAGAAAAAAAATAAAAATAAAACAAAATATAATATCACAGATATTTTATTGATAACACTAACAGTAGCAGGTGACATAGAACACCAGTAGACAAGAACATTATGCCTTGATTCCATTCAGCTTATGTAAGACTCCATTCCATTCCGCGCTTAGGTTTTGCCGCCGAAATCTCAGTCACATTTACTCCTACCCTACGATGCAATCACACTCTCCACCCCGAATACCGGAACCCTACCGCACACGCATTAAAGTCCCACGCCCCCTTTGCCCTGCCCGCCCCTTCTTCACTCTCTCCGCTTTCCAAAATGGTAAGTGAACAGCGACAAGGTTTCGCGAAGGCCCCTCTGCACGGCACATTTCTAGATAAACGGTTGCCATGACAACCAGAAAAGGATGGAAGCAAGCGCTATAACCCACGTTGGCGATTACCCATCTGTTAGGGGTTGAAAGAAAGAGTCGCCTTTGCAATAAGATGACGATAGAGTGAAAGGGGAAAGGGGAGAACAGTTACTAAAAGGGGGAAGAGAGATGATTTTCCTCCACAGAGATTCTTGATACATTTAGTTCTATATGAAGTAGGTATGTATAAACATACGCACACGCACGCATACATATACACACAGAGAGTGAATTTTTTGTTTGGCGAGAAGACACATTTGGAAGGGAGAGAGGGATTTTTTGGGGTTTTTCTTCTTTTTTTTCCATTGTTACTTTTAGTTTTCTCTCTTCAATCCCTCACCCCCAGGCGTTTTGACGTTTCATTATAAATGCGACTATCACTCACTCAATCAAATAGTCATATACCGCGTCAGTTACTCGATTTTTTCCCCCTATTTGGATGCATTTCAAATTTCAAGATACGCTTAAGAATCGAAAATGCCTTAGAACCATTTAAGACAATGATTCCCATACGTAACGAGTGAGAAAGATTCTCCAGGAAGTTCTGCCTCAGCGTCTGAACATTTCTTCTGTTGGAAATAACTGAAAGTTAAATAAATATTTTATTGCATAAGAATTCAAATGCACAACTCCTTAACGTAAGAATAACCCATTAAAATATTTAACACATAACGCGAAAATTAAGAAAATATCATAAGCTTGACTGAGCTTATAATATATACGACTGAGTGTATTCTAATTTACACTATTTTTTCTCATTTTGTCTCCAGCGAAACTTTTCACCTCATTGCGTGAGAAATAAAATAACTAGCAGATATTTCCAGTGATGCATACACTGGCTCAAGTTCCATATACAAATAATGACAGCGACGTAAAATAACAAAGTAGAAGTAACAATTTAAAATATTAACAGAGCAACAACATAAGTGAAATATTCTTTATTCATTTCAGACATTTATGAATGAAAGTCAACACGTTCAAATGTTATTTGCGTCTTTTCTAGCAAACAATAAACAATGAAATCTATTTTTTTAAGAGTTCCTAAATCGATCGAATCGATCATATTATACCGCGATATCGCAAAACTTCCAATGTGTCCGACTTAATTAAATGCTACCTCAAAAGAAAACGTTGAAACGATTTGTTCTATTTACAGAAAATTTATTTGAATCATTACCACTGTTCATTCATCGCGGTCAATGAGTTCATTTCAGCAAGAAGATCGAATACAGCAAACATGAAATTATAATTGGTAAATAGTGCACAGCAAAATATCACAATATGCAACAGGTTACCAAGAAATCCACACAGTCTAAATAATAAATTTATTTCAGAAAAGTTATTTTAAGCAGATTTTAAATTAGTACACTAGTATTGTATAAGTTGGATATTACTTGACCTAATCTGAGAATTGCTATGATAACATGCGTGAGCCGAAAGCCGTATTGTCAGATCGTAATTTAAAAAAGCTTTCGGGGGGGAGATAAATATAACTAGCTTCATATGTTGAATAAATGAAATTAATAATTTATTTAAATTGGAATAATGACATTTTTTAATAATAGCTCCGAAGTACGCATTTGCTATGTATGCTGTACATTTGCTATGAGAACTCAAAATTTTTCAAAAGAATAACAGCTGAAATTACCATAACTTAATCAAAGAATATTCTTCCGGAAGAATAGTAAGCCAGTAACGAATATCTGTACGTCCTATAATAAATTAAAAACCATACTTTTATCTTGTATTATTGCCGCTTCAAGCTTCTTTGGCAAAAGTAAAATTGCCAGTAGCAGGTAATGATACTTCATTTAATGGAAAATGGAGTAAGAACGTTATATGGTATTAAAAAAATGCACTTGGTACGAAATTAATATTAATAATATTATTCACATCCTTCAGGTAGAGTGATTAGTGTGGAAACTACTTGCTTGGTTATTCGTTGCTCGTAATAGTTTCACATGCGCATGGGTTAAGGGCCCGAAAGCATATAAACACATCTTGAGATAATCCCTTTTAAAATATGTGTCTGAAAACAGCTAGTTGTATAAATAATAAAATAATATCAATTAAAAATTTGATATCGCATGAGAAAGTGAAATCAAACGGATTATGGTATAGAGACAACAACACAGAATTATTAATCGCACACTATTTTGCTTTCTCCTAGATGAAAGACTGTAATTAAATAGTTTGATGTGTATTTTTCCTACTAGATGGCGCCAGGCGCTGAAGGAAAATCGGAGACATACATTTTTTATTGCGTATACCGATTACCTGCCGCTTTCAGGTTGCTAGGCAACCGTCGCGGTAGTTTCATTTCCTGCTATGATATAACCCTCTTCAAAAAGTCAAACAGGTGTGTCGACCCGAATCCTAATTACAAACCGATATTATTGGAATTAACGACTTCAGCATCCCAGGTTTCCATGCTATTTTATGATTCCATTACGATATCAGCATAACGGGATTTTTTAATCTGCGATTTATTTACAAAACTCTATTGCTGCCAACACTTTATTTTATATTATATACATTATAAATTATAAATATGTTAACTGCACTATAGCGCGAAATTTATGAGTAAATTTGAACAAAGATGCTTGGCTATTGCATAGGTCTGTTTAGCTTGAATTTTATTAAAAAAAGAGGGAAAGGGGAGGATGTTTTGAAAACCTTAAAATTTCTAACGAACAAGAAACAGATCGAAGTTGAATATTATTATTTCTCAAACACTGCAAAAATTTTGTAATTTGGTAAATATCTGCTCTTTGTCTTTCATAAATTAAAATGACTGTCTGCATTTTGTAAAATTCTACTTTACTACCAACTACATATACTCATATCCCTTAAATATTATCAACATATTTTTCAATGCAAAAAGAAAGTATATAAGAGCAAACTGTAAGAAAGTGTTTATGTGATAGCATCTTAGTTCTATTTCCTCAGCATGTCAGCAACAGTTAAATAAACATTATAAGAAAATTATCATCAGGTAATGTAAATGTAAATATTACCTGAGTTATTGCTGATACAGTTAAAAAAACATGAAATTCATTTTTTCAAATAATTTTCATCAATAATATTTTAATTACATATTTCTGTATAGTTCGAAGCAACACGGTCTAACACAGCAAACAAAGATCTTCATTTTTAGAGAAATCTGACATTTTGGATGGCAATATATTCCGGAAACATACCTTTACTAAGTACGGAAGGTTCCGTTACGTCAATTTAACCAGTAAGTTCTTTACTCTTATTTCCCCTTTCCATTTTCCTACCAGAATGCAAATCAGGTTAAGAGTATTTAAGCTGAGTTTTTTGGACTGTAAGTCAGAGCATGTTTCTGCCTCTTGAGGCCACATTACAAGGTTTCTGCTAGCTCAGGTAAGACTGTATTCTTCAGCCTTGCATTATAGTTGCCAACATTTAATTATTATGCTGATGAGAATTCGGACCAGTTTCACGTTAAATTAATTGTGTAGTCTTTGGCTACTAGTCATACTTTTAAATCTTGAAATTGACTGTTACTTTAAGTTACTTTGCCACAAATAGCTAGCTGATTTTGTCAAGCAGGAGATATGCGTTCTGATTCAATAAGAATATTTGTTAAACCTTCTTATAACTTTACAGTTCTTTTTTGATGCAGCGCTAATTCACTTTACATCTGCACACAATTTGGGCTTAGTTTATGTTACCAAAGAACACTAAATTTAAATTATTACCTTTAGAAAACCTTTTATTTAAATTATTATCTTTTACACTAAATTTAATAATCATTTAAATTATTACCTTTAGAAATCTTTCTCAGTATTATCTATATTTTACTTATCATATTCATATGACCATTAATCTTTCACTGAATTAATATTTATTATTCATATAGTTCACATAGTACATTAGGTAAGCTTCTTTTGTGCCTTTTAATGGTTGACAATTTTCATTTTAAATAAAATATTGAATTAATTCCCTAATTAAAATTACTTTTGCATATTCATTTACTATGTACTTTACGAAAGATAAGTAACATTTTAAATATTGTATGTAGAGTAACAAATGCATTAAATATGTAATACAACATAATGTGTCCTTTATAAATAGCTTCCAGTTAGTTTACAGCAAGCAAAAACTGTATATGTTTTCTAACTATTATTTAATAACTGAGAAAATTAATCACAGAACTTTGATTAAAACTTATTATTAATTCATTTCACTTAAAAGGCTATTGTCATAGCTGGATAATACTATGTGTATTCCTTCTGAAGTAGTAAATTACATATATACACCAAAGGCTATTCACTCCTCTGACATGTGTACGTTCCTTTGTATCATTATTCAAGAGTTTTAAAAATTTCTTATAAAATGCACAGTAAGAAAAAACAGCATATGTAAATTACAGTTTGATAAAAAGGCAATACAAATTCATGAAATACTCCAAAAGGAATTTCACAAAAATGCTTTAGAAGAAACAGTAACTTACAGATCATTTAAATGTGTAAAACTTGTTTGTAATGAAGTAGAGATGACCCATTTTGGGTAGTATACATTTTGGCAGGCTGCTGCACTTTTCATGTCAGACTACATAGGGTTTTATTTGCTGCTCTCATTAATAAAACGAACAAAAATCTGACTTGTGTAGGGTAAAATTGTCACCAAACTTAGAAAGTTCTCTGTTTTAAGTTAAAAAATTATCTTCATAAAGTTGAAGGCAATTTCATTCTTCGGTATCATTGTGAAGATGCTGTAGCAAAGAATGGTTAATCTATAAAAAGGTGCTGGAACATTCATTATTATGCAGCACTGTTTTGAAACAGATTTTCATAATATTGTCGATGGCTTTATTATTAATAAAATTAAAATAATAATCATAATTGAATCCTCTAATCACTATACCATCTGGGCGGCACTTTTAATAAATTGCCACTCAACATTTTAGGTTACTGTACTTCCACAAATATATTTCATAATCCATAAAAACTGCATATACAAGAATGCAATTTTTCATTGTTCCTTGGTAAATGCCTCTGCAATACTTGAAGCATATTAACAAATCATCACATTCTTGAGAAACTTGAGGTTTTTCCAAAATCTGAACTGTTGTTAGTACATATGGACAGTGAATTACAAAAATTAGACCTAAATCCCTGAAGAACATTTCACTGACCATTTATAACTGCTTCTGACAACCTGTGACTGGAACTGATTACTTAAAAAATTTTTGGATTTTTAATGGATAATAAGCCTTTCCCCCATTTTATTCTCAAATTCAGAGAATACATAGCATCTATAAAATACAGGCATTTGCTATGCAATCAAATATTCCTAATGTTACTATGGATTGTCTATTACTGGGTTCTTACACTAAACACTAATACATTTCAAATACATTTTCAAACAAAGATGGAGCTTTATCAGTAAACTTCTATAGTATTCAGTTTGTTCCTGAAAATATCCGGTCTCCTTAGATTTGATACAGAATTTGAATATAGACAATAGCATAGCTAGAGCTTTTGCTGCTTTGGGTAGTTCCTGACTTGGGCCTTGACTGTCTTGGGCTGCCCAATATATAACAAAATTGCTGTAAAATGCTTAATATATTACAGTAATGTATTGCCTAAAACAACACATCAGAGTTTAAATTCTATACTTATCTTTTAAACTCAAACTTTAATCCCCACATCCTAAAATGCTATGTTTCTTTCCTGTTAGCAAAATTGTCGATGACATTTCTAGAGTCTGTTTCATTACTTAACTCTCTGAGAGTTATGGATGCAAAATTCCATGCAGAAGGATGGCTTTCTAGTTTGTTATATATGAAAATTTCTGCCAGCTCTTCATCTATCAGATTTCAAGTTGGAAGTATATTGGAAGAAGAGAAGTCAAAAGTATAAAATAAGAGGGTTATTTTGAAATGTAATCAAGAAAATACTACTTATTCATCACATTTTAGAAAACAAATACTACACATTCATTAGATTTTGGGAAGCTGAAATTTCAGGCCCAAACACGTAATACTCGGAGGGTTAGTTTAGTAGCCAGTATAATAAAATTCTTAAAGAAAATGCATTCATTTGTAAGTCTCCAATACATTTTAATAAACTTTTATTTAGAAAAACTCATCTCATGACAAGCATAAGTCAAATTCACAGGATTATGATAATAATAATAAAAAAAATCAAAGGGATTAATTTTCTGTTTTGTCTTCCTTAGCAGTAATAAAAATAAAATATTGAATATTTTCCTCACAGAAAGGAAGTCTTCCTTATTAATGTCATTGCAATCTTAATTTAGTTGATATTTGTATTTTTTACTTCAAATTTTTCATGTGTAAAGAAAGACATAACAAGAACATGAAGTTGTTGAAATCTTGCGATTTCTTCAAATGCTCTGTTCAGGGTCAAAACCATATGCCTCTTTAATTTACTTGTGTGACATAATTGCCACATAGTGATTCTTCAATTATCATCAGTTTCTTTGATTTGCTTCAGTGATCTATGACTAACTCCCATAAAATTACATTTCATATGAAAAATGTGCTGTTCAAGGTGGACTGCCTCTGAATGAATTGAGTAAAAAATTGTAGTTGCAGAACAGGTCAGATTGAGTCAAACCTATAGATAAATTTGATATCTGCAGCTCATATAACTGGTTACATGGAATTTTCCACTGTTTCCTCAATATAAATAGGAGCCAGTAGATCACAAGAAGTTCTCAATACAGATTTCTTCAGAGAAGAAACTTGGAATACTTTATGGTAATAAATATCGCATAATGCAATCTTGAAAATTATGCTCTGTTTTAATGGTTGTTTTTAAGAAATATGGATGAAATGCTAGAAAAAGAAAATACAAAAGCAGCATTTAATTGTTTCTTGATACGAAAGCTGGAAAGAGGTAAATTCCTTATCACTGTTTGGAATGCCATTCTAGTTAGAAAAAACACCACCGTGTGAAAATTTTAAAATAGCATATGTTATAAAACGCTCATGTCATTCTGAGTACAGGTAAACTGTAAGTTAACATAAAAACTAAAATGTTTTCTCAGTCAATGGGAATCCATAATATACTCATCATTCAGACAATACATGCACTAATGACATGAAATCTTAAAAATATTACTACATCTCACATTTTATACTAATATGAAGGATAATATATGTCAGAATAAAAAATAATGTATGGTTGATATTCAAAATAGAATCACTTGCCCATTAAAAGGTAATTTAAAAGCATTAACAAAAGCTTAACAAAAGAATTTACACAAAGTAATAATAAAATTAATACTGCAACTACAATCTGTTTCATTAGGAAACAATGAACAAATTAAAAATGCTGTTTGAATAGCATGCTCTACAAGAATTTCATGGATCACAATCCACAATACAGCCACAATAGCACACTTGCCAAAGCCAGATTTCTCATGATCCAACCTGATTCCTCTTTGCATAATATTAAAAGATTGCACAAAATAAAATGGGAGGGGGAAAAAAACCAGGAAAAAAGTCATTATATTGTTGTAAACCAGCTGTTAATATGTTACTGTATTTTATAAATAATTTTCCAGCCAATTCTGTGCCATAAATGAAACACATACACTTAATGCTGTCTAATCAAATGCTGCTCATTTGTATAGTATATTTTCACGAAATATTTCTTCTATATGAAAATAAAGTAAATTTATTAACAGTTAACATAGAATTAGTAATATAGTAGTAAAATAATTAAATACACAATTATTAGCACAATAATTAAGTTAGCATTGAATTAGTGTCAATTTCAATAGTCCTTTCCTCAGCTTTACAGAGAATTTTCACTGCACTACTCCAGGTAATGCTGCTGTGATTAATATACTGTTTTAAGATTATTTTTTTATCACAAATGAAGTGAAATGCATCAAGCAGTGTTAAGTTGTGCCACAGAAATATTTTATACAATACAGTGTTACAAGTTCTTCAAAAACGTCATTCACAATATGTTAAATTATATAAAATACAGCACCGAATACTGAAATAGGACTAAATACTTCATCTTCTTCAAAATATTTACTAATTGCTTTATAATTTTTAACTATTGCTTTCAATGGAAAATGTCTATAACCACCTAACTTCATAAACATAACCATAACATAACTTTAACAATTTAAAAGTAATAGCTTCATTTTCTACAGCAGTAGAACCTTGAAATTTATCTTACTTTCTTACAGATCTAGAAAATACAGAGTATGTCGTTCTCATCCAAGTTTCAATAGTTCAATTAATTTAACTGATTTCGTAGAATTGCAAATACCCAAATCTTCATAATGTGCAACACAGTGTTGTCGAACCAAACTTACATATTTTCTTTTAGTTTTGCTGCTACTACATTTGTCTTACCTAGCATAACAGCTGCTCCATCAAAAGAAAATATAACCATTTTTTTGAAAATCAAGCGCATTTTCTCTATGAAATTCTTGTACTGTAGAAACAACTAGAAAAGCATCATAAGATTTTAACTACATTATTCCAACGAAAATAGTTTTACCCTGGTTATTCTATTGACATCTAAATTTTAAGTACATCTTAATTTTTAAGTGCAATACATTTGGGGATAAAAATGTCAATATTTTTGCTAAAAGTCAAAGTGTGAAAAATAGTTGTCTCCCATTCTTTTATCATGTTGGTTTTTACCACAGAGTTAACAATTTATAAAAATCTGAAAGCATAATTCTTATTTTGTGAATTTTCTGGAATTTTAATACATTTTGTCATATGATTCTTTATATCCTGGGCAGAATGCAATGAAATATTCATTTTAATTCTTAATAATATATTATTAATTATAATTTCATTTCTTAACAAAAGTAATTTTTCTTTTGATGTTCAATTGGGGCCTCATTTAATAAATGTACTAATCTTGTTGCCAGAAGGAAGGGCTTTTTGCTTCTTAATTTTGCTATATTGTCTACATGAGATTTACTATTTAAATGATGTTTTAAAATATCCATTTTCCAATTATCTGCCTAATTTTTTTCCACTAACAAAATCATTACTTTCATGTCCATCCCAACAATAAATACAAATAAATCAATTTTCTTCACGATATGGAATGTTTCCCATGATGGAATTCGTAAATTACTGTTTGGTAGCCACATTTCAAGATGAAACATTGAACTATTTCATTATGCCATTCAATTTTAAAATCACTTGCAGTTTTTGTCTTTTTTACAAAGTCTTTCACAGTTTATAATTTATATATAAATATTGGATTTTAAGGAAAGTTTCCTGCCACCCCAAATATTGTCTGGGCAGTTTAATCATACTTTGTCAAACAATTTTGGCATTTGAAAGAAAGAGACTTGCTTTAGAACACACCGTTGTGAAGTTTGTAATCAAATATTGTTATCGTTAAGTACAGGGAGTCTGAAATGGAACTATGACCCTACCAGATTAGAACTGTCATTTACTTCCAGTTCCGTTTCAAAATGTCACCAAATCATGTGTTGAGCTTTAGGTACAAATGTTGTATCATATGGCAGTATGAAAGTTTGGTACCAAAAATTCAAAAACAAGGACTTTAAGAACCAAAGCACTCTGGCTGGGCTGCTGATGTTGATAAGGCCCCTCTGCGAGAGTTTGTGGAAGATCAGTATGTAACTACTCGATAGCTTGCTAAGGAGTTAGACATTAGTGCCATGTTCATTAGTCATGCTATGCATCGCATAAACTTGATGTACACTTTCAATCACTGGGTGCTGCATGAGCTGACTCAAGCACATAAGGGCACATGTCTTCAGGCCTGCATTAATCTGCTCGAATATCAATGCAAAGACAAAATTCTGGATTGGATTCACTTGTGATGGAAAGTAGGTTTACTTCAACAATAGAAGCCGAAAAGGAAGTTGGTCTGTGTCCAGTGAGTCCACCAGCAGCGTCACAAATTTCAATTTGATTAACAAAAAGGTCAGGCTTTGTATCTGGTGGGATTGTTGTGGTATTATCCAAAAAGAGTATCTGAAAAAAGTTAAAACCATCGACAGTAAGGTGTACAGTGGGAACCACAAAAACACCAGGAAGCACTGGAAAAAGTTGACTGTACTGGATACCACATATGGAGTACCGAAATCTCTATCAAGAGGTAAAACCAATAACACCGACGCAATGATAGAGAACTTTTTTTCCTAATACAGAAATCTGAGATTTATCTAATTGTTGAAGAAATCGGTTCAATAACTGAACTTGTATACAAAAAAATTGAAAATGTAAAATTCTTCAAAAATGTCAATCGAGAAAATATCTACGAATGATGTGATGGTGATTCAATTGAGATTGTTTCAAATGTCACAAGAGCAGAAGAGGTAGAGAGTGGTACTGAAAATACAAGCAAAGAAGATACTGACAATTATGTTAGTCCTGAGACAGCAATGACTTCCCGTTGAATTCTCTCCTGTTGAATTTCGTCAACCAAAGGGGATTCGAATATAATGATAAAAGAGTACTTCGAAAAACACCAGTTAAATTCCACATATATTTAAATGTTCTAAAAAAAGTAAAAATACTAATTCTTTTAAAGAAAGAAACATATACAGTATGCATGAAAATTGATAGTTTGGATTATCTGTGTTTTTCAATTATCTGTAACTTGCTTGCCCAGCATTAACCCAGATAATCCATGGTGTACTGTATAACAGGTATTGTGGTATCAAAACTTATTTTAAGAAAAGTTGTCAATTTACCATGATATTTGCATAAATATAATAATTCAGATTTTCCCTATAACAAACTGGGAACAAACCTATGAAAATCAAAATTTCCTTTAAATCATTTAATTATAAATTTCATTTGAGAATAATTAGTTATTAAATATGTTTTGAGAATTTCCAATGAAATTTGTAATTATGCACATTCATTGCTTCTTTCATCACAATCTGAGATACATCATCACAACCTGCAGTACCAATGTATTTTTGTATTTTCTGTTCTCCCAACAGCCATTTTGTTCTTAACCTAGTCTTGCTCTTATAGAATTGAATTTATTTGTTAATTATTTTTATATATTATACATTATTATTATATTGCATAGTAAAGTATTTTGCTTGTGCTCAACTTGAAATAGTTTAAATTTATAATGGCCATCATGCAATTTAAAAAATTAAAATTACTTATGATAAAAAAAACCAATATATTAAAAGAATAAGTTCTTTGTTTGTTAAAATATCATCCTAAGATAAAATGGTCAAAGGTATGTAAATCTGTTTTATAAAAATATTTAAATCTCTTCCTTAGAACAGAAACTTCACTTTAACATAATTAAAAACAGAAACAAAACAAATTGTATAAATAACATCTTTTTGAAAAATGTAAAAAAACATCAAGAAAACTCACCTGCTGATTTTGGAGAAAATTTTTCTCTTTGAGCAGCACACACAGCAAGTAACCTGTAGCCAAGATCAAGATCAAAGCCTTGCTTTTGTGAAACTTGACTGATCACCTAACATTGAAAGAGAAATCAAAATCCATAAATCTTCATTTTAGGAAATAATTTACTTTCATTAATATTACAACAAATTTATCACTTAATTATTTTACTGTCCTAAATTTATGCTGCTTAACTATTAATGATGATATTATTTTGAATTATTCATGAGATACCATTTTGCATAATTTACTCTCATTAATATTGCAACAAATTTATCACTTAATTATTTTACTGTCCTAAATTTATGCTGCTTAACTATTAATGATGATATTATTTTGAATTATTCATGAGGAACCATTTTACAGTAATGTTTTTATAACAACAGGGTATCAGCGGGCAAAAATAATGTTTCTAATGAGAAATTTGTATACTGTCCAAATATTTTTATTCTTATAAGGTTTTAGAATAGTAATAAATGCAGAAAGAAAGGGGAAAATTGTAGTTTTCTATAGCATCACTTTGTTCTATATGGATTTTATACTTTCTGCTATTATACTGTTCTGGAAAGAATTATTTCCTACTTTATTTTCTACACATAAAACTGAATTTTAGTTTGAAATATTTACTGTTAAGTGACTTCTACATTCAGTATTCTTTCATACCTCAAAAAATGGCAGTTATTTTTTATTAGCAATAAATTCCTGTTCATTGCAAGTAAAGGTCTGAAGCATGATAGCATGTAATTCATAACTGACAATGTTTAAAGAAATTTATAAGTCTTTGATATTATAAAAAGTGTGTTACTCATCAATGTAAGAAAATAATTAATTTAAAAAGTTATTGTACACGTATTTCTTAAAAGTATATTTCCAATGGATGTTATTTGGCACAGCAATTTATTGTGACCAGCATACATTTGCTCTTGTAAAAAAAAGGGTCGGGGGAGAAAGGGAGTTTTGTAGAAGAAAATCATATCAATAAATATTATTTGGAGATTTATGGATTTTACCGGTTTAAAATTTCATTTCTTTCATGTCTTTGTGACTTTGGTTCTAAATGGGATATTTTTGTTTTAAAAATTTTTGTGTGATACCACCTATACAGTGGCTCTCAAAAGTGTTTGTACACTTACGATTTTCATTGAAATAGGGCTCTATCCATTAATTAAAAGTAAACTTTCTGAATGAGATTTTAATAACAAGATCTATAATCTATTTGAAACAAAATTACATGAAATATTTTTAAAATATAGCAAAACTTTATTTTTAAGAAATTAACAATAAAAAAATGGCAAACATCTCACAAAAGTCCTCATACACTTCAAAAAAATTTTGCCATATTAATAAATATTTTCCTTTTTCGTTAAATTAATATTTAGTAGGATATCCTTTAGCATCCACAACAGCTTTTAAACGTCTGGGAATAGATTTTACTAGTTTTTTTGTAATTTCTGTATCAATATTCTTCCATTCTTCTATCATGACTGTTTTGAGTTTGCTTTGCATTTTGATGTTGTGTTTGTGTGCTCTAACCTCCAGTTCATTCCAAATACGTTCTATGGGTTTTAATTCTGGCGACTGAGGGGGTGTTTCCGAAACCTGTGGACAATTATAGAGACACCACAGACAAACGTTGAGAGCCGTATGCTTAGGATCGTTATCATGACTAAAAATAAAGTTGTTTCCAAGACCCAAATTTTGGGCTAATAATTTTAAATTGTCTCTTAAAATATTTAAATAAAGAGAATGATTCATTATACCATCAATAAATACCAAATTACCTAGTCCTGATGCTGCCATGCACCCCCACACAAGAACACCTCCACCGCCATGCTTAACTGTTCCAACCAAGTTCTTAGAATGAAGTTCCTCATTTTTTCTTCTCCGTACAATTATTCGATATTGGAACCAAAAATATTAAATTTGCTTTCATCATGAAATAGGACATTATTCCAGTATGTTTCGGGTGTATTTATCATTGATTTTAGGAATGAAAGCCTAATCTTTCTGTTTTTCTCACTAACAGAAAATTTTTCACGGGCAGAACGGCCATGTAATACAGCTTGTCTGAGAACTCGTCGAACAGATTCAGGTAAAATTGAAGTAGAAAACTTTGCATTAAATTCTGCAGAAACTTTTACAGCACTCAAATGTGGGTTTTTCACAAATTTTCTAATAATAAATCTCTCACGTTTAGTTAACTTTCTCGATCGGCCTTTTTTTACCTTGTTTTCAATCCGATTTTTTTCTTTAAAGCGTTTTATCATATACTGCACTGTAGAATGGGATAAATTAACTAATTTAGCGATATTTTGAATTGATTTACCACTACTATTGTGAAAAATTATCAATATTCGAATACTGTTTGTAATTTCTTTACAACTGCAACCCATTTCTCAATAATAAATAGAGTATTATGAAATAAACAATAAAAAATGAAAGCAAACGATTTTTTAAATGCCACCACAATGCAAAATTTAAAAAAAGCGGCAAACGATAATTCTAATTTTGATTTAATTCAAAAATATTTCAATATACAAAGACTTCTGTGAGATAAAATTTTTGTCATTTTTTGATTATTAATTTCTTAAAAATAAAGTTTCGCTATATTTTAAAAATATTTCATGTAACTTTGTTACAAATAGATTATAGATCTTATTGTTAAAATCTCATTCAGAAAGTTTTTACTTTTAATTAATGGATAGAGCCCTATTTCAATGAAAATCATAAGTGTACTAACACTTTTGGGAGCCACTGTTTATATTTCATAATTACAAAACTATTTTTTTAAAAATCATAACATAAACATGCGTAGTATTTTTGCATATTAAGGTGCTGAAAAATTGTCAATAAAGCCCTAAAGTAAGAAATTTAGAACCAATTTTTCACAAAGACCAAAAATTTAAGCCCAAAAATTCGAAAAAGAATTTAATATATGTCAAAATCAAAACACTTCAAACAAGCAATACCCCAATTCCAAAAATCAATGAAATTTAAAGAAAAAAGAACATAATAGAAGAGGAATTCAATCAACTTTAGTGCCACTTCGTCAGGAGGAGGAACACTGAAATCAACTGAAATCTCTCTTCCACAAAAATCCTTGCTTTTCTATATCCAGAATTAGCCATGAACTATTTCAATGTATTTTAATTATAATAGTTCAACCAAAAATTCTGACCTCTCTCCAAAGCAAGGAAAAAACAAAGAAAATTCTAATTCCCTATTTGTTTTAAAAAAAGTCAGAATTTAGTTAAATTTCTTTACTTTAGAATTAACTAAAATTACTTAAATTGTACTTTAGAATTACTTAAATTTAGTAAAATAATATTTTTTTTTCAAAATATCTATTTTAAATCAAAATTTTTACGTAAGTTTTAAAAGTTTTCCCTTTGGTTTCAAAATTTTATCTTTTATTGCAGTTTTTCGACTTTTGAGGGCTTACTTTCTCGCCACTGAATTTTAGTTTCGCCAATGACGCCAAACTGGCAAACCTAAACGTCACTACTATAAAGATCTTTTTCATAGTTTTGGTTGTCTTCTAATTGAAAGTATTCTAAGTTTTTAATTATTTCTTGTAAGTTTTTATTTCAATTCCGTTCAGGATTCAGTCTTTTCACTAAAGTTTTATTAGTTCACTTACATTTTCAATTCTTTGAATAGAGTTCTCTTTATATGAAGGCAAGAAAAAACTTTATTAGAATTTGCTTTGTTTTTTCCTTGCTTTGGGCAGCGGCCAGAATTTTCGGGAGAACTTCATAATTAAAATACAATGAAATGGTTCATTGGCTAATTCTGGATACAGAAAACAAAAATTTTTGTAGAAGAGAGATTTCAATTGATTTCAATGTTCCTCCTCCTGACGAAGTGGCACTAAAGTTGATTGAATTCCTCTTCAATTATGTTTTTTTTTCTTTAACTTTCATTGATTTTTGGAATTGGGCTATTTATTGCTTGTTTGAAGTATTTTCATTTTAACATTTAAATTCTTTTTTGCATTTATAGGATTATTTGAACTTTATTACAAATGAATTTAAATTTTTGATTTTTGCAAAAAACTGGTTCTAAATTTTTTCATTATGTCTTTATATATATAAAACTTCAAAATGTATATATATAAAAGTATAAAAAATATATATATAAATATTACTTTTATAAATATTATATAAAAATTATTCAATCAATTATTCAATTCAATCAAATTATCGTAATATATTCCATTTATATATATAAAAGTTTCTTTCCCCTTGAAAAGTCAACTAATTTCTGGTCAGTGACAATAATTACTTGATTTATTGATTACATTTTCAATTTTAATTATACCTTTCTAAAAGTTTCCATTTTTATATTCTACACAGTATATTCATTTTTAATGTTTCCATTTAAAAAAAATTTTCAAGGTTCATTTTTAAAT
The DNA here is from genome assembly GCA_000611955.2 of Stegodyphus mimosarum. Taxonomy (NCBI): domain Eukaryota; kingdom Metazoa; phylum Arthropoda; class Arachnida; order Araneae; family Eresidae; genus Stegodyphus; species Stegodyphus mimosarum. The sequence continues at coordinate 628,082 of KK121323.1, forward strand.
ATGCTTACAAGTTACTTCATTTCACTAGAATTCTAACTATCTTTATCAAAGATAATATACTAAATAATCCATTAGAAAATAAATTATGTATATACACATACATACATATTTAAATAAAATACACATTTTACTTTTCTATATTTTGTGTTCATGGTTTTAGTTTATTGTTTATGTGTGTAAAATATAAGCTCATATATTTTAAACCAAAGTCTTGATTTCTTTCTTAAAAAAATGCAATGAAGCACTTAGAGATACAATTTTATTATAAGCCTTAGTTAATTAAATTACAGTGATAAGAGTAAAATACTGCTTACTAATTTAATAATGAAGTATATGAACATGTTAAAGATAATCGAAAGACTTTCATATTCACTTAACATCATAAAGCTTCAAATGTTGTGGTCACAACATAACAAAGCTTGGTTATGCAAATTAATGTCAGTTTACAAATTAAGGCTTTGTTACATAATATCAATTGCCAATGAGAGCACAAAACAAAAACAATGGTACGGTGCTTTTTACAAAAATAAAAAACACTCCCGAAAAAAAAATATTATGAAACAAAATTTTATTTCTTTCCTAATTTTATATTTTCAAAATTTGGAAATGAAAATAATTAAAATTTCAGACAATTTAATAATTATAGAAGGCTATATATCTCCTGAAAGTCAAGGCACATCTGCCATTTATTTGCCTTTGAGTAAATTAAGTGCTGAAACTAATGTAAATATGCATACTCACAGTTAAGCACCCAATGAGATTCTGTTCAAATACTTTCTGGAATGCTCTAGGATCACCACACCATTCTAACAATTCCCTCGCTGCACCCTGGAAGGCACTGGGAGTAGTCAATGCCTAAATGCAAAAAAGAAGCACACATAAGCTAATAAAGAAATACACTGCTGTTTATTACATTTCAACAAACATCCTGCCAAATATATGTATACAAATCAGAATAAACCACTACAAAACCTCATAATTTCGCTCATGCTGTTTCAACTAATGTAATTTTAAATCACTTTTGAATTATTAGATAGAAGATAAATAAATAAATGAAGGGACAAAGAAGAAGAGCAGCAGAATGACATTCATAATTATGAAATGAATCATTATGAGCCTGTAGAAAATGTATCAATATGAGAATGTTAGTAAATTATTTTTTTTCAAGATTGTGGAGGAACAAATGGTGTATGATGTCTTCATGGTACTTCTCGCTTATGTAATCATCTGTTCTGCTTAGAACACTGAAAATAAATAATATTTTAATGAACTAATCTGAAGTGAAATATAACATGTACACTGAGGAGGGAGGAGAAAAGGGGATCTTTTATATTAGCTCGACAACTGCCAAAATTCAATTTGCGTTTTTTGCACACCTTACACAAAGTACACTTAGTAGATATAAGATACATGTTATATACAACCACCTTATTAACAGTTTTTTTTTGGGGGGGGAAGTCACAAACTAAATCTTGGCAGGGAGATGGCTTAACACTTCGCAGAACACTTTTGTACAACACTTTGAATTCTGTAAAAATTTGATTTTCAGAGTTTTTAAAAAAATTACAGTCCACAGTTGCTCACAAGTAAACGGACATTAAGCATAAAGTTAAAAAAAATTTATAAAACAATCACATACGCATTTTTTAAAAATGAATACTAAAAATTTTAACACTACACTGTTAACTAAATTTAGTAAAATTATATGTTGTAGGACAACATGCTATAAGTTATTTTCTCTCTCCCTTCCGCATGCTTTCGTGGTGTAACAGGAAGCATAAACACTCAATACATATTCGAGAGGTCTAGTGTTGTTTTGATATGTGCAGTGGAAATAATGGACTTCGATTTATATTTGACTAGCCGCTGTGCGGCCAGCCTTCGTCTGGCTTTAAAACGTACCGGAAAAATGCCTAAAAGACACACCTGGGACTGATAGCCCCATAAGTTCTTCCAACTATTTTTTCTTTGTTAAGAATAAAACCCTTTCTTGCATACGGCCCTGATGTACTACCAGAAAAACATATACATCTTGAATTTTTAGCAAACTGATTGCATGAGATGTGTATTAAACATTTGTTTAAACATAATTTATATCCCCCTTCTTAACCACCACCGTAACTACATAAAACATTATACAAAAATTCTACAATAATATAAATAACTCCATGCCACTTCTGATGAGTCAAAATTTTTTAAACATTTTCTTACTTGATAGTTTGAGTGATTCATTTTCTGAAATTTTCAAATGTTATGATATTTTAGGTAATCTTCTGAGAAAATGTTAAAACATAATACAAAATATTACAATGAAATAGGCAATATCCCTTGATACAAATGTTAATTATCCTAATAAAGTAATTAAACAATTTACAGTTGCAAAAAGAAACAACTTTTTAATTTCTTAAACTTTTCAGTCTCTTAAAAACAGTAACATAAGAAATACGATGAAAAATTGTTGCCAAACCGAAATTTTTAAAAGAATAAAACTATTCAAAATGATGCAATTTTATCAAAAATCTATCAACAACAATAAGAAAGGAAAATTGTTGCCCAAACTACATTTTAAAATATCTGAGATGTGAGAAGTGTATTCGGAAGCTTCATTTAAAAAATTTTAAAAAAATACAAAATATTATTATTTTTCCAAAATTCTTTTTTTTTAAGTTTTTTAAAGTCGAAAGGATTAAAGTTCAACGTGTCCAAAAATCAAAGGAAAATAAACGGCACATTTTTTAAAATAAGTTTTTTTTAAAAAAATTCCGCTGAAAAGGTGTTAAGCTCACCTTCCTAAATAAATTCGTATTTAATCGATTTATTGAAATACGAAATTTATTTTAAGTTCGTAAAATAGCTAAGTGTCTACGCTTCACGACGATGTAAAAATGAAATGTATAGAATGAAATCTCGCTTTCCTGTAGCCATTATGTCTCAAAATGACGCGATTTGGTCACAAAACATAAAATAAAAAAAATTCTAATTCGAATTTCGAAAAAATCGCTTCGAGGTGCACTGGCTCTTGTGTAGATACACCTATGTAGCAAATTTCGTGGCCTTGGGTCTATTAGCTTACTCGCAACACGAACGAAAGACACATACACACACACACTCTTTGTTTTATTATATGTAGAGATAATACTTGCTTTTGAAGAAATTTCTTGTCTCTGGCATAATCTGTAATTTATATTTAATCCTCTCCCCCCCCCGAAAAAAGTACTTTTCCATTTTGCACCTGCCACGCTTTTTGGCGCAAGCGTTTTGCAGGTAACGACCTGCCCCGCCGTGTGGTGAGTGCATTTCTCTGTATTTTTGCAATGCATAAACTATTCTTATATTTAGAAATTGTTTACAGTTAAAAAAAACCCGCCAAAACATCTGGCAGGTCCATGACGAAAAGTAACGGGAAAAAAAAAAAAAAACTTTTTTCTAATACATTTCTAAAATTTAAATATACTTTAAAAAGTTTTCGAAAATTTATATACTACATTTTAGTAGTATCTTTAAGTTATGTTTTTCGAGATTCATGTACGCACGTATTTATCTTGCAGAACTAAAAAAAAGATTAGCCGTAGAATGTTGAAATTTTATATATGGGACTGCTATAACATCTTGTTGTGCAAGTCTCTTTTTTATTGCAATCGGCAATACCAGATGTATGTGTGTGTGTGTGCGTGCCCATATATATGTATATATACCCACCCTCCCATTGCTCCTGCGGTGCCAATGCAGAAGCCGCAAGAGCACTCCATTACATCCTGGAGTGACCGATCACGTCAGCACTGAGGAGGAAACACTTCCCGCACAACTACAGGACAAAGGACCACGCGGCCCTGTTCACAAATTATTTACTGCCTCAAAGGTATAAAAAACATCATCCATCACGTCTGCAACACACCAGGCATTGTTGTGCGCCTGCAATAGTTCAAATCAGATTGTGTCGGGCATGTTAGCCCATGTAAATAGTGTAAATATTGTACTGTATAAATGTATTTTGCATAATTAATTATTAATAAAGGACAGAAGTCCACAAATAATCGATTGCTAGCGCAACGATCAGAGTAATTCGATCACACTTGCAATACCTAGGATGGAGCAGGTAAGGAACAATGGCTAATACCCACCCTCTTACTCGGTCTTTTGTTTTCGTAGTCGTTCAAAGGGGTAGATAGTATAGTATACATATACACGTTTAATACTGTCGACTGCTATAAAAAAACGGAAAGTGCATAACTAGATGTTATAGCAGTCCCAAATATAAAATCTCAACCTTCTAAGCCTAATCGTTTTTCAGTTATGCGAGATACATACATACGCACGTATGTACAGACGTAACTAAAAAATCCCTTATAGACCCATTTTACAATATGTTTTGGAAAAAGTGTCCTTTATTCTGTCCGTGCGTACAGGTGTCAAGAAAAAAAAAAAAAAATCGTCTGCATGGACTCGGGAACTGTCGAAATAGATATTTCCGTTGAAATATGATACCTAAAATTTTTCCCCACTCCAATGTTTCATTTACTTCGTACAAGGAAGTAAAAAAGTGGAGTTTGCAATGAAGCTTTCTGAATTCTACAGATAGATGATAAAACTGGTAGCATGAACGGATTTTTTGTTCAGAAATCGAATTATTTCGTTTTTTGTATCAAAATGAAGCCATCAGCAAAATAAATGACACACACACACACACACAAAAAAAAAAAAAAAAAAAAAAAACAAAATACTGCTATAAGAAGGCTCTAGCAGTGTACAATATTTAAGCAACAGCAGATTATTAAACTGAGTGAACAACTTATTTAAGTGCTACGCACTTGTCAGAAACGAAGGACAGACAAAAGATTATTTAAATGCAAACAAAAAATAACGAAGAAAACACACTGCAATTAGAAGATTAAATTAATAAAAAAGGAAAAACACTCTTCTTTATAAACCACTTATAATACAGAAAATCAATCAGCGATTCTTAAGGATTAAATTGAATTAACTGAATGCGTCAAAACACGTTACGGCCATTGTCTTCATAAAGGACTTAACTAGCCTATTATTTACACTACACGCGAGAGAAACATGAACAAACACCTCGAATACAAAGAAGGCCGATACCAGAGTCGGTGCAGTCGCATCAGGCGGCAAAAAAATTTAGGGATGGCAAAAGCTTTTGAATGTAGGAAAGACACTGGCCAGCAGAATTTAGGAGTGGCAAAGTTTTTAGAATTTATGTATGCAGTGCGCTGCAGAATTTAGACCCCACAGAGATTGTATAGGAGGACAAAATACCTAGCGTTGGCCCTGGATATATACATGAATACATGATTGGCTAGCCATCCTTATAAAATTTTCCAACAAAATAAATTTCGTTTGAAAATTTCGAAAATTAAAATTCTCATAGGTAATTAATTAAGCATGAGCTTTAGTATATTCAAAAACTGTGCTCAATGTATTATCGACCTTTACTTCTCTTGCGCTAATCGTCTGCATATCACAATATATTACACCGCAAAAGAAGGTTTAAAATACAAGAATTATCAAAACAGCTTAAACAGAGGTTTACGCAGCTATCCCAAGGACCAACAGCACTAACGATGTCCGTAAGATACTCATCAAATCTGAAAGTCATTTACAATCTTCAAGGACACGGGGATCTCGTAGCTTCGCACTTCCCATCCATGCTAATAGGTGGCGACACGTACGAGCAAACAGCAAAAAAGGGGCACGTAATCTATAATGGCCGGACCGCCACGCTGATGACCTCAAATACGGTAAGGAACACCTCCGCCGAATAGGGGCAAAAAACGAACATCGTCATCCCACTATAGCGAGACTCCCCACAGAGCAGCAGTGGGTTCAACAACGTATAGATCAATGAGATCAACACAAAAGCTCGCAACTACACTCACAATACGCACGGGCTCAATCACGATAACCGATCGCATTCCGTAAGACATACATCGCATTATTTGAAGCTACCTCATAGGTGTGCTTTTGCGAAGATGCTTGACCGTCAGGTAAGACCCACGAATGAATTTTAATCCTTTCTGTGTCAGGGATATTCAAATTTTTCAATGATTTTAATAATGCATTTTGAATGTGCACTCCATGCAATGACTCCTTTCTTATTAACGAAAGGTAAGACGTTGTACCATAATAAGCCAATAAACCACAATGCACGTTATTCAGGCTTATAGTATATACTTTATACACCAGAGTGATTTATTTGTCATTCAAAACAAAGTAATGTATGGTGCAATCTTCATACGAAAACGTTTCATAATCTCTGCGTAAGGGTTCTCTAACACATACTCAAAAATTCGCACAATCACTGTTTGAAGGCGTCATGCAACAATTTACAGAGTAAAGTTTTGCAATTGTAAATGGATGTATTGCGCAATTTTCATAAAAGACGCAGGTTTACGTGGCGTCATTCATTCGAATTTTCTTAGAATATGAAAAAACACCCAAGAAAAATTTTTACGTTTGAAAAATATTGATAAATGAATACATGCAATAAAGACGGAAATTTTCAGTAAGATAAAAAAAAAAAAATAAAAAATCAGATTTTAAATTACGTTTAAAGGGGCGTTTTTTTAACGTTTTGTGTGTTACCTTTATTTATTAAATATCATGTTCTTCGCACTTAAAACATAATATTCAGTTCAACAGCAGTATCGCATAATAATTTAAATTGAGCATATCTTTAGAATTTTTGATACACAGTTAAGCGCGCTGGAGATAAAAAGGTTTTGTTTTTCCCGTAGAGTGTTGCCATTGCTCGCTTTTAAATCGTTAAGTTTGTTCATCAAAAATTCGTTTAAGTTTTATAAAAATATGAAATAGATAATAAAACAAATTCCAAATTCGGACTTCCAAATGCGCATATTCGGGTGAAATCGTACGTCATTCAAAATTGGATGGCTCTAGATACCGTTACTTTATCACATTTGAAGAAATATATATACATTTATGCAGTTTCTTTATTATTTAATTTCTTTAAATATAATACAGAGCTGCAATATTTGGTGACAACAATTTGAAAAGTGATTCAGACTTTTAATGTTTCCAACGCAAAATCATAAAACGAAAACAATAGTCATTCAGGGACAAAGCCCCTTTAGACTAAAAAAAAAGTTTGATCGGAAAATGATTTAATTTTACTTTCAGTGCTTCCTTTTTCCCCAGATAATCCTGAAATAAGGCAAATATATTTTTAAGTTATTTTCTCCCTCCTTTAACATACCTTCGTAATGTAACTGAAAGCCCGCTCGACGCGTATTCGGGAGGTCCGGAACTAAAATCCCGGGAAGGGCACTGCCCATTTATCACCGATATAACCTGATTGCATAACTCCTTTCCTTTTTTCCACTATTGCCGCGTGTAGCCTGCAGAAAGCAATCTGTACACCGGCTATCTTGAAATATTAAGAACACTGGAAGTATAGAAAATGCATGAGTGTGTCCGAAGGCTAAGATGCAAGGTGTAAGAGGGCGTGACTACTTTGTCACATGAGGCTGTAAAGTCATCTGATAGTTTGATTGCGTAACCTAAAGGTGGCGGACGATATATCGTCATTACCAGAGTTTGGGAACTGGATCCCCGTCAACCCCAGTCGCCCTTTAAAAAGGGAGACAATATAAGTTATTTTCTCCCGCATGGCTTTAGTATAACTGGACATATGCTCGACGCGTATTCGAGAGGTCCGGAATTTGAACCTTGGTGAGGGGATTTTTCACGTTTCTCTATCAATATAATTTAGTAACTAACTCCACAACTTCAAGACAACGTTTTCGAGACATAGTCCATAACTTACAATAAAACAAATTTTCCCTTACCTTAAATAAATTTAACAGTTATGTTTCCTTTTCCTGCCCAAAATCTCAATTACCCTAAATTTAACAAAAAGAAATTAGTTTACTAAAACATTCGCAGGGGGGGATATTTAACTATTGCTTTGAAAGCTTCGAGTTATAAGTTTCTACTGCAGTATTTAATTAGTATGGTCTTGTAGTTACATTTCATTATCAAGCATATAAGCAATCATGGCGGGACTATAATCAACAATGAAAGAATTTTAAAAATTTTGATGCGTTCCTTTCTATTACATCTAAACATAAAAAAAATGCAAACTTTATTATCTGAAATACTGATCTTAAGACACGCACTTTTACATACTGGTTTCTCAAAACGAGAAGGAAAAAGTTTCAACACTATCGATGAAAGCGTTCTGTAAACGATAAATTTAAACTTTTGCATGGTTCCCATAGAGCAAAAATACTAATAAAAAATATTCACTATTCAATAAATTAAACGCGAAAAGTTCCATACGCTTTCAAGCAAAATTCGTAAACATTAATAAAACTTGATGCAGCAGGTTACAATTTTAAAATTACGTACTCTTTTGCATAATGCATTATCATACGGAACCTTCGGCGAATTTATTAAATTGGAAGGAATTTTTTATTACGAGTTTTTCGCCGAAGCAGATCATATGAAAATTTATATTTTACCACATATATAGAACCTTCTCACCCAAAATGCTTAAACTACTTTCATAAAATTCTCGGCCTTGAAAAACAAATATTAACAGAAAATACTTATCTACAACCAATATTTACGTAAATAAAGACTGCAATTACATTTTTCGAACACTCTGCATAAGAATCTTCAAGTTTGGCACAGGTATACATTCATATAACTGTACTTTTATTGAACATATACATCTTTTCGTAAGAAAAATTTGGAATAACAAGAGATTTAAATAGCAAGCGAAAGTTAAATGCGATAATTTTCCTCTGAGTTCTTTATTTTTTTAGTCATTTCAATGGTATTATGATTTGCGCTAAAGATAGAGCAAAGGTGAATTACTGTATGCAGTACGACCTTGAATGGAAGCGGAATGTGGTCATGTAGGAATCCAAGAAACTGGGAATGGGTGTAGGAATGCTGGCATGTGGGGCAACCGAAAGAGATAGATAAGAAAAGTATGGTTTTATTTATGAAATTACAAGAAATGTACAGCTAAAATGTGCAAAAGGCTAACATTCTTCTAAATATTTCTTCCTGGTCTTTCACGGACTTCAGGAATGTTTGAAAATCATGGGCTGCATGCTTGATGACCTTTTGCTGCTCTGTGTGTTATCGGCATGCTCTTAATATATCCTCCTCGCTTGCAAAGCACCTCTCACACAACACTGACTTCAGGTTCGGAAACAAATTAGATTCAACTGGAGTTAAATTAGGTGAATGGGAATTATTACAAGATCTCCCGCAATCAATGCTTCGAAATTCTCTCATAAGAATTATAATATGCGCTACAGCGATAGTAAGTTTGCAAAAGTTTCCCTCGAATTTCAAAACACAGATGGTACTGCAAAAATGACATCATTCACGCTCTAATCCTCACGAACCGAATGATAATGAAGAACATCTGTGTCACCAAAACGATCATGCTTTGGGTAATGAATTCTACTGATTCTTTGTGGAAAAGTTTAGTCTATTTTAGAAAAGCACGCTAGGGCTATCTGCCCAAGGGGTCTTCACGGAGGAGTTTTTATGGGAAAATGGCTCGTATACATGTTACACATGGGAAAAAAAAAAAAACCCACGAAAACGCTCATACAGCCAGCCCGTTCGACTAGATTCGAGCCCAGGTTGGAACTAAAAGTTCCAGCGATTTTACTACTCGGCCGTTGGTGGGCTTTCTTCGTCGAAAAGAAGTATGATGTGATTAATTTAACCAACGTTTTAATTGAGGTTCGTACTTTGTGCCTACATTTCAAGTGCAATAATCCATTTTAAATATATGTCCCATATCAGCTCCACTACATTTCCGTTAATTGATGTGGCAATCATTTCGCTTCTGCAGGTCATACTGTAAAAAATCGAAACACTGTAGACTCAAAAATACCGCATGTGAGTATAATTTCTTAATAGTTTAATGTTTCTTCCAGCTAAGCAGCATCTTGCCCTTCAAACTTCTACACCACAGGATGCCGCAGTTCCTTGCGCGCCACGTTAGCAATTATTACGCGCTCACGTTTCACATATTTAACACTGCGCGCAACTCAGTTCTATATAGCAAAGCAATATCACCTAACGCTTCTTTTAACTACGTGTTATAATAAATTGCATTTGTGACAAAAAAAAAAAAAAAAAAAAAAAACCTACGATTATCACGGATGAACGTTGCTCAACTCTACATCGATCTCGAAGCAAGATTTAAAACCGCTACCATGCCGGTAACTAATGCACTAACACGCCATCTGTTGGTGGCACTCAATTCAATTTTCAAGAGGTTTTACGCATATATTGCATTTTCAAAAATGCCATATACTCACTAACTACAACCCGGTTTCTACGACTTATGAAACGACACCAATGTTCAGTGACATAACTAATCAATGCAGGACTCAGAACAAAAATTTAAGAGAGCCCGAACACAAGATATTAATTAACAAAAAATTTTTAAAACCCGTATATGACTTTTCACTTTTCTTTTTATCTCTAACATGAGAATCCGCTTCATGAAATACTACTTTTTATTACTGCTTTGAACTAAGTACGGGATGTATCATAATCAAGAGAAATTTCGGGTACATATCTCAACAGAAATATCCATTTTCTCTGTTCCCAAATCCATTTGGACGATATTTTTGCGTGACTACTGCTCGTACGGACAGAATAAAGAACCATTTTTCCCAAAACGGGCTGTAAAAAGGATTTGAATTGGATTTAAACGGGATTTTTTTCGTGATGCCTGTACGTACGTACGTATCACACATATCTCAAAGTATCACACATATCTCAAAAAGATTAGCCGTAGAACGTTGAAATTTTGTTTATGAGACTGCTATAACATCTAGTTGTGCACCTCCCTTTCTTACTGCAATCGGCAGGACCAAACATATATATATATATATCCAGCTTCTTATCCGTTGTTCTGGTTTGAATCGACAGTTTTTTCTGCCTCTGAATGGCAATGCGAAAACCAGTAGAAGCGCACAGATTTAGGGAACGCAATAGTGTGAAGTGGCAATAATGTGAACTTTGGAACTTGGTTTCGATTTGTTTGATGACGCTTGAATTGCTGCTGCTTATAACATGTTAAATAGATTCTAGATTAGATTAATTTGTCTCGGTATTCCAAAAAATTGAGTTTTTAACTAGACTGAATGTTGATTTAGATAGAAATATCGCTGAACCACACATACAGAAGTTTAGATGCCGCAATTAGATGCATCGTAGCATTTCGTTAGATACGCCGCGCCATTACTGTCTATTGTACATCCAGCTTAACAGTCCTTACCTGGCCTTTATTTTCGCAATCATTGGCCGCAGTCAAACACTGCCAATTACAGAAATCTAACTTTTAATGCCATCTTCTAATTCTTATATTTTGAAAAGTTTTATACTCGTTATGAAAAAATAAAATTAATAAAAAGAAGTTTGAGTCACGTAAGACAAAAATTGACCGGGATATTTGATTTCAAACTTTGCAGTTTTTGATATCATTTGCAACTTGCCTTGAAATATATCGGTTAATTAAATTAGAATAATTCGAGAAAATAAGTTAAAATGAAATGAAGCAAAAATGTGTATAACTGAACAGGCCGCATAAGGAAGTTACGTGGTGTCCACATCAGATTTCTTATTATTACATATTCATTATATGTAGTTAATTAAATTTATGACCAGAATCTTCTCAGGAGCAAATTTTGTTTCATTTCTATTCATAAAACATTTGAATACGACGAAGTTTGGGTGCGCCCATGGGCGTGTCTTGCACATGTCAACATGATCCATCACATATATCACGGATAAAGGAAAGTTGAGAGCTATAGCTTTAGAAATTTTTAATATCCTTTAGGAATAATTCATAGCTACAGACATCAATGTGGACAGCGTAGCGTTCTATATGAGAAAATTAAAACATTAAAAAAAGTTTCATTCTTAAAAATTTTCTAATAATAATAAAAGAGCCTACTGAATATTAAAAAAAATATGTAAGGCTCTATTAAGGTCAAAAGTAATTTGGCATTCACCATAATCATCTGATTTTATTATAGAAAATTTAAGACCATTTGTTGATATAAAAATTCTCTCGAGTAAAAGGTTTGTTTAGAAAGGTTATATTTAGCTTTACTAACCAGTTATTTTATGATAATTATCTTTACTGTCGTTCTCGCTTTGCGTTTTCCTGCCTTAATAATAATTTCTAGTTCGCTAATATACAAATGACGTAGAAAGATATAGTATTTAAAGGAAGTTTTTAGATAGCAGAATCAAAGCGTGTTCCGCCTGCTGAAGGCCACGTTACTAGTTGAATCGCTTATTCTCCCCATTAAGCTGTTCTCGCTGCTTTCAGGTCTGAGCCAACTTGTGCGCATTCTGTCTGTGTAACATTGGGCTAACTTACGGTTTACTCAGTTAATTCAAATTCTTTAGTTATGCCACAAATGCTGACTAGTTTTGTAAGCACAAGCTGTGTCTTCTGATAATTTATCTGAGTTAAGAAAAGAGTCTTTTACACCCTTTTCCAAGTCTCTGTTGTAATTTCCAAGACATAGCAATAATTCGCTTACGTCTTCTAGAGTTACGGGAAGTTCTCCCTGAGTTTAAGTTACCGAAGAGGGGGAACTCTATAAGATAATAAGTTAAAGGCTTATAAAAGCGTCATTCTCTGCAAAACTTAATTTTTTAAGATTAAATTTAATTTTTCATATAAATCTATATTTAGAAATGACATAAAAGATAGAAAAAATCAATAAAAATATCTTATTACGGAAACAATAATGAAAATAAATAAAGAAAGAGAGTTAAATTTTTTCACTATTTTAGAATTTATTTATATTTTTGTAAATAATCGGCATTCACTAAACTGAGTTTAGAAACATGGTATAAAAATGTTTGATATTTCTTCATAAATAAAATAAAAAATTACGGATCGAATATAGTATTTCCATTAATAATTTTTTATCTCCTTTTGCGGCCCGATTCCTTTTCCAAGAAGTAAATCTCCAAGAACAATTTTATTAAACTTGCTGCGGAATTGTACAGTCAATGCAATGGAACTATACCTGTAATTCAGTTTCATAAAATTCTGGTATCCCGCCTCCTTCTTTCAGTGCAATACAAAACACTTCACAAGATGCTAAGACTCTAATAACGGAACAGAAAATAACGTATCAGTTAACACTTAAGTTAATTAATAGACTAATAAATTACAACTTGCTTACCAGCGGCAGAGTGGTGAGATTTTTGAATATTTGTATTTCGACCTAAGTTCAAATACTGACGAACGGAAAAATTTCAAGAATATTCTCGTTCTCTATATGTAACAAAGATACCAACCCATTTCCCTAAAAACCTCCAAGAAGGCATCTTCTCTGCATGCAGACAGATCAGAGTTCCTTTGGTTAAATTAATTAATCTAATCAAACATTATCATAATTTCACCGCTTTTTAATCTCCTTTTTTCATTCTACTTCGTATTTTGAGTTTAAATACGGCATAAAATGCATAATGAAAGCTAATAGCAATAAACACTAGTAAATATTGTTACAATTAAATAAGGACAACTTGGCTCCCATGATCAGCACGTATTTCATTGCGAAAGAGCAAAACCTATGTAACTACCGAGAAAATAAAGAAATACTGAGATAATGTGCATCTGTAAATCATGTTTCCCATTCAACTAATGTGACATGTAAGGAAGAAGCCATGCAAGGCGCTGAAAGCTTGAACTTGGAAAACAGTTTTTCCACCCAGAGGTAAGGTTCTTACTTCCATCTTTTTATTTATTTTATTTATTTATTTTTCTGTCAGTCTATATTGCACATCTCACAGTAGGGACAAAGTTTACTGCACTATTATTTCCTGCATTATATAAAACTAAACGTTAATATAAGCAGAAAAATGTAAAACAATGTTAAGAGCAATGCAATGGAACTACACCTGCATTAGACCTGTTTTAGAGAATTTCGTTCTAAATAGAACGTTTCATTTCATTATGAGAGTGAATTATACAGCACATAATTTATCTTATGTGATATTATGTAGACCTGTACATCAGATCAAGTAACTATTATTAATTTTTAATATAATTAAAGCATGAAGAGAAGAAAAAGCATGAAGAGAAGAAAAAACATTCCTCCTGTCATTACCCTTTCCAGAACTCACAGAAATTAAAAGAAATTTATGAACTAAAATGCATAAAAGTTTATACATATAACATACATGAAATCAATGCTGGCAGAAGATATTTCCGCATGTCGGGCTATGGCGTTTATGGAGTCTTTCATTATATCATTAGCGCAAGGGTTCTCAACCAGGAGGTATTGCACAGTTTCAGGAGGAAAGCGATCAGCCTTTTGTTTACCTGTTAAGCATTTAGTTTTACTCAAGTTTTGGTATTTACCAACATTTTCTACATTTTTAGCTTTTAGCCGAATGTTGCGTTTGTCCAGAGAGGCTATTAGCCTCGAAACGGCATTTCGCGTCGATTCACTATAAACAGCGTACCACTTTTTAAATTGTGTCCACCAAATACTATCGCCTTGTATTATAGTTAAATGATGAAGAATGTGCATGAATGTATGTATGTTTTTCGCACTGTGAAAAAACGATGGTACCTAGAGCCATCAAATTTTGAATAACGTAATCCTCCAACAGAACACGGACACGTGGAAGCCTTAATTTTGAATCTGCTTTATTATCTATTTCATATTTTGTAAACCTTTAACGAATTTCTTATTAAGAAATTCAACAATTTCAAAGCGAGCAATGGCTACACTGCATAAAAAAAATCCTTTTTATCTCCAGCGCGCAAGACTGTTTATCGGATAGTCTAAAGATATGCCGTTTTAAAATATTTTGTGATATTGCTGATGAAATAAATTTGATGTGGTTTAAATTTGAAGAACATGATATTTAAAAAATAAAGGTAACACACAAAATGGTAAAAAAACACGCCCCTCTTAGCGTAATATAAAATCTGAATGCTTTCAGATTTCTTTTTTCCTTGTTTAATTTATAAAACGCATTATAAAATAATTTAAATTTAAATAAAGTTTATGTATTTTTTGAGTTTTGGAAAGGATGATCGTATGGTGAAAGGGGTGCATGGACCAAAAAAGAAAGGTAGGTAGGAGGACGGCCACACCTGGCGGTAAAAATATGTATGTCCCTCATTCTATGCTACCGTTAAGGTCGCTAAACGGGATTAATTGAGAACTTGCAATTACATCTACACAGCTAAAAAGAGGCTGCAGATATGCTCCTGGCATACAGAAAATACAGAACTGATATACAAGTTCTGCTGCTTACATAATGAGCCTACACACATATTACATAACGAGAACCACTGTATTCGAATAAGTAAAGCAGCTTATTTAAATTAAATTTTTGAATCATTTGGAGTCTTAGCTTAGCACTTGGAGCCATCGCTCACTACGCTTACATTCACAAACAGAAGACACCATAGAATCGAGAATGACATACAACGGACGCTGGTTAAGAAATTTAGATAATGATATGGCAACGACTAAAGAGTTCATATACATTTATAATCTTCACAAATTTGTTTGAGGCCCAAGTCCACTATGGCATACCACCGACACGCGTAAAATCGACACCGACAGATGACTAATACACCACTACTCTTCGTCTCTTGTTCTGTTTTGTAAAGCTAAAAAAGGAAACGAACATTTTCACATAAATTAAATACCTTCCCACCCCCTTTAATGAACGAAAACGGCAAATCCAGCACTAACTAGAACTATAAAAATATGTTTAGAAAATGCTTAAAATATATTTTAAGACAGCACAGACAAAAAGAAAAAGTAAACAAGGAAATTCTAATTATGCATGACGAAATTCTTACAAATTATTTATTGTAAAAAATTATCTCTGAAGCGATTATGCAAGGAATCTAAGCGTACGACAAATTCCACGTTTAAAAATGAATTTTTAATAACACTAAAATTTTTTAACCTGTTTTTGTATACAATATAATATTCTCAGAATCCAATATTTTCCCTTAAATCGTTTATAGTGAGGCTTCAAAAAGCGGAAAAGGAAGTTTAAAACATTATAAGAAAATGCAATTTAAATTTAAATTTAGCTCAGCGGAGCTGCGTTAGGATAAATTAATTCTTTAATAATAATTATAGAACATTACACTATTTACCTGCTAGCAATTATACAGTAATTCAGCGCGGATATTCTAGCCACTTAATTGGTTATATTTTGTTTATCAAATAGACGATCATCTTCAGATGACTATTAAACAAGTTAATAGCAGGAAGCCGGGTGATCAGCATTTAAGGCCTTAGGGTAATTTTGTCGAGAAATAATTACTCAAGCGAATTTTCTCATTAAATTAAATTATGAATTCTAGTCATCAAATATAACATGGAATAACATCGGAAATTATTAAGCAAATCAGCATTTGAGAGTATATATGACAAAACGTTACGATAGTTGTATAAAAAAAGATTACTATAAAATCAATTTAATTTGGAACATTTATTTCATTTGAGTAAATGGCCGTGACGAACAGAAAATCACAGATGACGCAAAAAATTAAGATTTTAATTTCATGCTTTCCAAAGTGGCATTTTTCTTTGTAGATGCAGCTCACAAAACTCTACGCAAGTAAGTAATCACAGGAGATAAAGTGAAACTGCTGTGATAACATGAAAACAAATGTAATGTAAAGACTTAGCAAACGAACGATGACGTTCCTATTTTATCCTTCACATTAACACTGGTAGTTTCTTCTACACAACTGCACAACCCCGTGGCAACTGTAATATTCATTACTCAAAAATGTTCTTTCTTCGCCCTCACCAAATATCGTATGTGTGTACATCTAATGTTAAACTTTATACCAATATATATAAATGCTTTTGGCATTTAAATCTGAACCGAATCCGAGAAAATGCAGGAAAAAACAATAGCAGCAAAAATTCTTGATAAAAAAGTTAATACTTTTCCTACTTGCAAATTTTATTACATGGATGCCACATCATTTACATCTATATTTACTAAAATGTATATATTAATAAGTAATATTCTTAATTTTGTAATAAATATGACAGTTGTTAAGTCAGAATACAGCGCCACCTATTGTATATATAGAGAAAAGCTAACTTGGTCATTTGGATTCCGCTAAGCAACATGCCAGAGCATGTACTAGTACTGAAAGTAGTAATTACCGTAAATAAAATAGTTAGTTCTCTATTTATACAGTCCACTCATTAGTTTAGAATTATAGAATCATAGTACAACAGTCCCTAAACATCTTCGCATACATTATGAACATAAACTGAAATATGCATTAATATAACATGAATAAGACAGTTGCAACATCTGATATATCCCAATGATGAATATATGTTGGGACGCCTTGGCCTGTTCTAGCATGTTGAAATGTAAGATCATTATTATAACATAAGATATAAAGCCAGTCAAAAAAAAAAGAATGATTTAAGAAATTCTGTGAAAACTTTAAACGCGGCAATAAGATCTAAGATGACTCAGATGAAAGATATCTATCTAAGCGGAAGATAGAGTCAAGTTTTCTCTTGATGGCTCTTGCTGATTAATTAATTCTACAACAACACCTGAAAAGCCGAAAAAAAACTTTTTAAAATATCCCATAAGTTCATAACAGAAGCAGAAATATTCTTCCATGAGTAAGTTAGTGAAAAATATTCAGCATCTGTTTCATAGCTGATTCATTAACAGCAACAAGAGCCCGAAGAACTGTCACTGCTTCTTGGTATTTAAGTAAGATTATCAAGTTGTAAGGTTTCAACTGTAATCTCTTGATCTTCTTGCTAAACATACGCTGTGAAACCCTATGTGGAGGACAGTGAGCAAATCTAGGCTATGTCCTTTAGTGTTGAAGAACTACAAGTCAGAAGGAGGGTTTAAAGGACCCTTTAATTCAAATAATTACAACTCTCCGACTTGAGAGTAAGCCACTACTTGGGCTGAACTAAAATAATATAAAGCGTGTTAACAATTCAATTTCCTAAGTTTAACTTTAACTAGGACGGCGAGGGAAACCTAACTCTCAGTGAAATGCAATAATGCGAATTTCACGAGTACGAAATAGTAAATGCAGTTGCCTATGAAGGCGAACTTTCACTAGACAGAGGAATTATTTGCGCGCACAGCCTTACGGCGATAAATCCAAGACTCTGTCTCTTTTCCTCGTTAACTCCTGCCTTTTAAACTGCTATCAGATATCTGCGATTTGCATAAATATCTCGCTCGCGCTAAATTCGGGAAGCAATTGAAACTTCCAGATATCGATAGGAAAGTTCAAACTAAAAATAACTTGGTTAGTTAAAATAATGAATGCTACAAAGTTTGGATGTGGTCTTCGAAACATTCGTATCTGAGACTACGCTTTTCTTTTCTTGTAGCAAGCATGACAAATACTTCGTTTATACACCTATCTTCTCCGATATATTGCTCTATTTGACGAACTAAATCAAAACAGCATTATGACAAAACGTTAATTAATCTGTTGAATCGGATGCAGAGCCGGCCAATGCAATCTCTGCGAATCTTATATTCTGTGGCCTTGCATGTAGCAAAATAATTTTTAACCGTCCCGAAATTCTACTGCCTAATACCTCATCTAAATTCTAAAAATTTTATCGCCATTAAATTTGCTGTTCGTTACTTCTCTAAATTAAAAAAAATTAACGCCTCTAAATTCTGTCCTCCGGCGTGACCGCACCGTTCGTACTCGCCCTGATGAGATACAATAATTGCAGTACATTTTCGCGCATTTAGAAATTTGGTATCGCATTATCATTTTCAGAATGGCCGGAACACCATACATTAGGCATTTCCGAGTTTGTTAGATAAACTTTCGCAGTTGCTTAACACATCTGTATATCAATTAGCTTATATATTACTACATTTTATTGCACGGCAACATACATTTTGAGTAAAAAAATAGTATCGTGAAATCGCACCTTTTCGACTAAGCTTGTGTATATTCCCAGAATATTTTTTTCTGTTTATCTTATATATATCTGTAAAATTTTGTTATGTTTACTCACATAAAAAAACGAATCTGAATCTGAGTGCGATTACTAGAAGTTTTAATTCTTACTTCTAATAATTACATTCTAAAAAACGCTGTCCAATATAGATCAACATTTAAATTTACAACGCACGAACATTAATTAGATCTCTTCAGATATTTCATTGAATCTGACTTTGAAAAATGTTTGGGATGCTATATGAATAGACGTACGACGTAAGTAAATGAGAAAATTCAAATCAAATGCTGAATCAGCTACAGGAGAATAACAATAAATTTCAATGAACAGCAACAATCACTGGAATATTCTCTTACCTAAGACGTCCTTACGCTGACTAGTCGGTATCTGTAGTTAGTAACCGAAACACCGTCCCATGGACCTCCCATCTAAGGTTTTAAGGTATTTCTCCCGCCTTTTTTGCATGCCTTCGTGGCGTAAGGGTCAGCACGCTCGACGCCTATTCGAGAGGTCAGTGATTCAAGTTCCGGAGACGGCACTGTTCATTTTTCATGACTTCTGCTTCAAAAAAATAGCTAATGTCTCTACAAGGTTCTAGACTAAGCAGAGTGTAGAATTACGCGACGAAAAGAGAATCTACCTTCCACCGCCGCCACCGCCAAGCGAGCCGAACAGACCAGCGGCATTCATCGAATCAAGGATAGTAATATTAAGATGATAAATTGACAATGCCATCTTTACAATAATTGTTACATTGTAAAGTTTATCCTAATTTTATAACAGCTATTTTAAGTTTATGCATCTTTCCTATCCCTTCTAGCTTCAGCTTACAATTTCCTACCAGAATGCCTTTTCAGAAACGCGGTTAATGCAAATGAGTAAGAGTAGTATTTAAGTTGATGTTTCATCGACTTCGTTAGAGAGCTCGACTTCCTGACTAACGCGCGTTTGCCGTTGGCTATTCTCTCTAAGCTATTGCTACGCTCGGCCGTACTTTAGGCCCTTCTTTGGCTTCGCCGATTTAATTAAGATTTAGGAGCCAACTACTCAGAATCGATACTAATAGATCTACTTGATAGCTTCGGCTATACGTTTCAGTTAGCTTTAGTTAAGCTAGTTAAGTTTAATTTCACATTAATTTAAGTTCAAGCCCAAATGGAGGCTTTGCTGTACGCTCCGATTTAGGAGCTGGTTGTGTCATATTTATTTTGAAAATAAAGGGTAGTTAATCCTTCTTGAGTCTTACGTCTCTGCTCACAGACTTAAGGGATTATTCGCTTATTAGTGAAAGGAGTTTTTAGATTATTGAACTGTGAATTAAGAAGGTAAAACCCCACAACATAATAATCCGTACGAAAAAAATACACAATCAATTAATCATTACATTGTCATGGATAGGATTTATGCTGTGGAGAGCGGAATTTATATTATATATTTACTAGTCTCTAAACCCATGTCTATTTCAATACGTCACAACTTTGTGTTCTTATCAGTTACACATCTAATATGTGCCCTTAGCAATTGCACACTATTGTTGCAATTATCCACGAAGTAGGTGAGTCACATCAGTTCAGGCATTTAATGGTTTCATAGCCCAAAGTTTATGATGTCGTGTAGACTATTCTATGTTCATATGAACTGGAGTCAAAGTTAACATTTGATAAATTCGAAATGCACATTTGTTAAGTTCACTGTTCACTTAAACACTCGTCCACTTCAATACATCATAACTTCGTATCCTTAGCAGTTTGCACACTTCATTATGTGTGTCCATAGCAGTTTGCACACTATGTCGCAGTTACCCACAAAGCAATCAAGAAATTGCATTTGGGAAGTTCACAGTAATATGTACACTATTTTACTATTATCCACAGAAGCAAATACTTTGTAAATAATAACTTGGCTTCCAGATAAATAAATAAATAAAAAACTAATTCTTAAATTTTTGCAATACAATTCTGAATTGTGCAAAACGACAAATTTGTTATACAATTCCTATCTATACAAATTGACAAGTATGCCAACAATATAAAGCACATATTTCAAAAAATGCTATAATTTATTTCATTATATATAATATACCTAATTGTACTTATACTATGGCTACAATATTACACAATTTCTTAAAGTAATTTAAAACGTCTACAGAAAAACAGGAACCAGTTCCCAATTACAATAGATATAAAATACAAAATTATTCAGTACATATTATTTACCAAGCGGTCATACCATATAAATGCACATTTTTCAAATGCTGTAGCTAATTTTTCCTTACAGTTAGACTATTTACCACTCAATCATACAATAAAAATGGTAGTTAATGACGCTAACTGCCGTAGCGATGGGCCCGGGTTCGAATCCCGGAGAAAGCACGGTTGTGACTATTTGTCTCTTCATAGGAACAACGGTGGCCACTTATTAGGTGCTTCCATAATGAACTGGCCACCACTTCCGGCCACTGTAGATGCGCAAGGCTAATGGTTATTAAATAAAGCGATTGGCCATTAAAAAAAACCGTCATGAATATGACTGCAAATGCAAATCAAAAATTCTCTCAGTAACTTCCTTGTTATAAAAGATATACTACACAAATTTTCAGGAATAAAACATTTGTCAGGACTGAGTGTTCGGTGCATATTCTTAGTAAACATCTTCGTGAACGTAACTAAGTCCTAATCTTGAACAGGGAGCTGAATGCAGCTATGTTCTGTGGTAGAATATTGTGATTAAGTGGTAGAAGAACTGCAAAGGGATTTAAAATCCTCTTTCATTAAACCACAATTATTTACAGCCACTTCCCAACTCGGGAGGGATACAGAAAATAATTACCGCCACTTGGATCTAAACTGAACAATCAGATAAATTTAAACTAAAGCTAAATAGAAATTAAGTAGTCGTTGCTCACAGAACTATAACGCGAGGTTGGCCTCTAAACTAAATGGTGCGTAGCAAAATTGAACTAATACTGACGCACTTAGAGTTACTTCAATAAGTAACTACTTAACAGCGCTACGGCTTAGAATTTAAATGCTAGCTAGTCAGGCGAACGTTGAATAGTGTAACAGTGGTCTCAGACTAAAAGCTCTCTCACCCTGAAAGGTTTCTACCTTTCGTTTAAATACTACTTGGCTCCACTTCAAATTAGAATAAAGCTGAAACGCACGCTTATTCTAACGAGAAGTTGAAATGAGAAAAGATAGAAAAAGTTAAATTAAAATAAAACTTTGTTAGTTTAACTAAAACATTACATATTCAGCAAAAGTAACCAAATCAGATATCATGGTATCTTTCGTAACACATGGAGATGCACTTACCCTTTAGGTTTTTGGAGTGTAAAGGTATGACAACACTTAACTTTTATTTTATTCATATAACAACAAGAAAAATGCAGTTTACAGCCGATAATTTCAAGAACACGAGAGTTTAAAGAATACAAGAGCTTACAAAACACATAATCAAGTCGGAGAGGGAGAAAGTAACATCAATCATTTTAATCGAAATTAGAATCAGGGCCATTCCCAACGGTTGTCAAGTTCAGAAATCATAGCTCAACGCCCATTCTCTTCAACCGCCAGATAAGCAAGCGAGACAGCCTGATTGAGTTGTTAATAGGAAATAGATATTCAGGTGTTCAAACCAGACAAATGACGATAGACACGGCAAAATGAGCCATTACTGCCATGCTCTGACATTTAACAGGAACCACAAATACAAGTTCAAGATAGTTCAAAGACAATGATTACTCACTGCCTTTTCATTTACTCATATGTCTGTTAAAGTACGTGTGGTGTATATGGATGTGCGTAGATATATCCAAAATTGTACTAAGCTGTATATACATGACAACTATGTTGCAGAATTTGTGAACAATTTTGTGCTTCTCAAAAGCATAACATTGAAATTCTTAAAATCCACAACACTGAACACCAAGCTTACTTTAATTCGCTTCATGACTCAGGTTATTTATAATTCAATACTTGTAGAGACATTAGGGTATTTCGAAGCAGGAGACATGAAAAATGAGAAATGCTCTCGAACTATGACCTCTCGATTACGCGCCGAGTGTGTTGACCACTTCGTCACGAAGGCATGCTAAGAAGGTGGGAGAAATACCTTATATGATGCAGAATATATCAGTATTCAATTGAATATTCTAAATTTTATGTTTTCTGACTAATTTAATTTTTTTAACACTTTTGTTCTGAAAAAATCCCGAAGAATGAAGAAAAACTTTTATTTATCAGTGTACTTCAAATACGCTGAAAACAATTTTAAATGTTTAATGTACATAGTATTTACGTCGTTAAACTTGTAGGGACATTAGGATTTTTGATGCTGAGAGACGTGAAAAATGAGCCATAAGAAGGCGGGAGAAATACCTTATAAACTTAGCAAAGTACCATATATTGAAGTAAACAATATTAAATACAAATATTAACTGATTTAACTATTTCTTAAATCTTCATTTGAAAATCTACAAGTGTCTACTGTAGATTAAGACAGTTCAGATTAAATGAAATTCAGTAAGATCAATACAATGCAATAAGAAGAGATTCAATTCAGATGAAATAATACAAAAAATATTCCGAAAATCATTAGAGATGGCAGAATGAACTCTGCTTAGTTTAAATTTCATTTATTGCTGGGAAACATATTCTTTAGCGAAGACTAAAATTTAAAAATCGGACGACTCGGGGATCTACTGGAAGACCGGGAGATGTGATGAAAAATCGGGAGAGTTGACAGCTATGCAAAATATACTCTTATTTTTCTTCACAACTTCTTAAATAATTACGGTACAAAAAGTCTTTAATTTTTTACAAAACTGCTTTCAACACTGCGTAAAATTCATTATGTTTGGAATTAGCAATACTTCTTGAAATGACTTTAGAGCTCAATATGCACGATTACAAGAAGTTTTAATACTTTTAAGAAGACAGAGATTTTAAGAAGAGAATGAATTCGATAACTGTTAACGTCAGTGTTTATTGATTCTTAACACTAGTTGCAGTTAAGATACAAATAATTTCAAAACACGCTGAAATGACAGCCCGAATATACTTAGCCTACTATTACAAGTTAAGACAGTCAAACCCGGCTACAGCGAACTCCTGGATATAACGAATGAATGTTTTCTCCGTCTAACTTCTTGAACACTATATTTAATCTTCAATTTATATGATAAATAACAGTCTGCAAATGTCCGCACTCATATCTTCATTGACCTCGCGACCGCTCCGATTCCACGTTGCTTGATACTTTAGTTTTTATTTTAAATCAAGAGTCAAGGCAATCCTTCGCCGACTTTTAAAATTTTTGAATGATGATTGCCCCCTTCTAAATTGATTCTGGTCCTTAAGTTTCGACACAAAATTAAATTAAAAAGACCTTCTTTGAGTTTTTCCTTTTTTTCTCATGCGAAAGACATTATTATTTCAGCTTTTATTTTTATTTTGGCTTTCAAAATTTTTACCGTATTAGATGAACCTCTCTTTTGATGTAAAATATTTTTATCTTTTTGATGATGTAAAATAAAGATTTTTGATGATGTAAGAGGTAAGGCCCAAGTACTCCGTAAATTAAACATCCTTGATCACTCATATCTGAAAAACACTCTAACAGTGAATTAACAAAACAGTGGCAAAACTACTGGGAGTCGAACACCACAGGCAGAAGATTATAATTTTTATCCAAACGTAAACCAGAATTTAAATAGGGGCTCTTCGCTCCTCACACAATATCCGACAGCACATGGCCCATATATGTCCTATTTTCACAGATTTGGCCTAAGAGACTGCGACCAATGTATTTGTGGCAGTGCTGGTGACCCAGATCACTTTCTGTATGATTGCCCACACACGGCGAATTCACATTTAAAAAGACCAGCTGCAATCAATATGCCAGCATGGTTCAAGAACACAATTAAGAACAAATATGCGCTCAGCCACACTGCAGACTGCACTACCATTGCTAAGAGCATTCCTGACAGCCTGGAGTGACTTCTTTCCTTGGATACCATGCCATCAGCAGCCCGCTCTGTATATACATTAATTTACTTCATGTTCTGTTTTTTTTGTTTTGTTTCGTTTTCAGTTATGTTTAATATTATGATTAATCCAGCACTCATTAATGCATTTCATGATTTTGTAGCGTATTTGTTCAGATTTCATCTTTACATCTGTATCTGTGTCTATACAGATACAGTCTATATTGTCTAACTATACTATATCCTTAATATATCTGTACGCTTAACATGTACCATAATAGGGAAAAGTGTTCTCCTTAGTCTCAACAGTTTCCACTATGCACCTTCTTTCTACGTTCTGGTCCTTTTTACAATATTCGTCTGTGGTCATACCATCTGGCCTGCTCTAGATAATGGGGGACATGGCGCTACACCAATTAACCACAATGGTAAAGGGATGGTGCCCATGTCTTCCCGTCACTTATCACTTATCACTTACAATATTCGTCATTTAGCGTGGTCAATTCTCAGAGGACACAGCACTAAACTCTAATGTAATCAATTCCCGAAGGACACAGTACTGAGTTTTTTTTTTTAAATTATTCCATCGACGGAATCGAACAGGCTGAAGAACACCTAACCCAGTGGACCAGCTGTTCTGACGATGGCGAAAAGAAAGTCTGCAAAGCTATGGAAGTGGAGAAAAAGCCTAAAAAGAACGAAATTCATAAACAGTATCCAAAATATAAGCTTTATTTCGGATTGTTAGGTATCAAGATTAGTACTGAACATGGTGCTGTCGCTGCTACGACTCTTAAAAAAGATAACAGAACGAATGCTATTAAAAACAGTCTGAAGACAGAGAAATCACGGATTTTAGAAGATCTCGGGATTAATTTCACTACTCAAAACATTTTGAAATGAGTAGTGATAAAAATCTCATGTCAAAAACAAGCATTGTATTAAGTAATTTATATTGTATGGTTAGTTTAGTTTATTTAGTACAAGTACGCATAGGGAAGTTCAATGCTATAATGTAAACGAATATCCATCACGAGCCAAACTCTCTTTCTACTGATACACTATGAAAATGCACTATGAGAACAATAAGAAATATGCAATTTCCAGAAACTCTTACGTGAGCATTTGATCTTCGCGCTTAAGCATAATTTATAATTCTATAAAAGTTTTCGGTAAAAGAGAAGAACAAATGCTCGATTAGAGTTTCAAGGAGTTTGCATATATATTACTCTTACGACCATAATACCAGAAAAATCACTTTTGAACAGTTGCTGTCGAACATATTCATAATAGGTGTCGTTTCTTATTTTTCGGACTTATAAATTTATACACTGTGTCATTCCAGAAGCTCTCCCAACATGAAGAATATTTACATACCCATATGAATACCTTACCTTCCTAGAGCCGAAAAATATTCGTATTCGTAAATATTTTTAAAAAAGCATTTCCTTAAATTCATGCCGTATATGTTGTGCATTTACTTCGCTCGTCTTCTAATTACTGTGAGCAAAAAAATTACAACAACATAAAATATTCGGTAACACTGATGTTCATATGAATGCTGAATAATGATACGTGCCATTTCGGCGTAAATTGACGAATATTTTGAATAATCAAAATTCAAAGAATTACCCTTTTCATTCATATGAGCAAAATCACTACGTATTCTCCCAAACACTCAGTAAACCTCTCATATTTATTAATAAACGATCCATAACTGCATTTCTTAAAACACCGAAAAACAAATATTTAACAGAAATAAACACATAACAAAATTTACTGATGTGGATCACTAACAAAGGAAAAGTGATTCTGAGAGTCTAAAACGACATGGGGAGCCCACTTCTTGAAACTTTTGTGAATAGTCGATGACATCACAAATTTATGAACTTCGTGGAATGTGAAAATGATTAAAAATTTATGTTTGAAGTTGAAGTTGTAGTCCAGTCCTACTCAAGAAAAAGAATAGCTACTATAAAATTATGCATGATGTTCATGTAGTATATTTACGCTGGTAACAAATATATAGACTTTTAGAAAGTATTTACATATTTTCTATTTTGATTGCAGTATTGGTAAGGTTGATATACATTTTGTATTGAGTATTTATGACATACGAAATGGATTGGACGGAAAAAATTAGTAATTATTTCAATTTCTGACTAGGAATAAAATTTCACAGGACTGAAAATTAACTAAAATTACAGAAAAGTACTTGTATAATTATTCTGGTCGTAAGTTACAAATGCTTCCTTTTCAGTAGAATATACCTCAAATCTATCAGTTTGTAATGTTCTTCACTCGTATTTTATGTATTAACTAAGTGTTGAGGAACCTAGTGAACTACTAAGAGAATAATCGCTGAAGTCCACGACAGGAACGTAAACTTCAGAAGGATAATTACCCTTTATTGCTCAAAATAAAGATTCACAGCTGGCCCCTTTCTCAGGACGTACAACAAAGCCCCCACTTGGGTTTAAACTCAAAGATGTAAGAAATAAGAAGTAACTAATGACTAACTAAAGAGATTTAGCCGAAGCTAACA
Source organism: Stegodyphus mimosarum (assembly GCA_000611955.2). Lineage (NCBI taxonomy): Eukaryota > Metazoa > Arthropoda > Arachnida > Araneae > Eresidae > Stegodyphus > Stegodyphus mimosarum. The sequence continues at coordinate 655,629 of KK121323.1, forward strand.
CACATTCTAAACTAGGTGACCCGTAACAATAAATTAGCTAGCGAAGCTATCAAAGGCACGTAATACCGCGGAGCGCAGTAACAGCTTAGAGAGACGTAGTCCAAAGGCAAAAGTGCGCTACTCAGAAATCCTAATTCTCTCTCTCGAAGTCGGTGAACTTTCACTTAAATACTACTCTACTTCTCATTTGCATTTAACGCGATTTAAAAACTCATTCTGGTAAGGAATTGTAAGCTGAAGCTAGAAGAGATATTAAACTGCTATAAATTAAAATAACTGTTATAAAATTAGTATATACTTTAAAAGTTTACTAAAAGGAATTCAAAGACCGTGTGTACTGGATTTAATTCTCGTTGTCTAAAATAAATAAAATAAAATAAAAAATAAACACGGATAACATTTTCTGATAGTCCAAGATGTTATGGATAACAAATTTTTTATCAAGAAAATCATTTTTTGTGAAATGTGGTGATATTAGTTATTTTAAGATCTCTGCTTCAAAATTTAGTTGTGCTGCAGGGAAAAAAAATCTATTAAAGGTTTAAAACAAAGTGTTTCAATACAAATTTCAGGAAATATGTAAGTTACAAAATTCCGTGATATCTCCTGAGTTCAGTATATGTGAGATACGAAATGCATTCCGAAGCGGAAATTCTAAACACTTCACTCTGAACACATAATTCTAGCTATAAACAAATTTTTTACTTAAACAATGGATGCAAGAAATCAGATTGAAGATCCTAGATCAGGTATAACAGGAAAAAGAGTTTTTATGTGCTATAAACTCAGAAATAATTCATGATTTTTAAGAGTACACGCAGAAATATTTTTAGTACAACTGCAGCGAAAATATGAATACCTGAGAAATATCACATGTGAACCATTTTACTAAACATGTTACCTCTAACACTAGATTTTTAATATGTATAACAAGAAAAAGGATAAGATTCTTCATTAAAGTAACTGAATGCATTTATTCCGAACAGAGTCTTTTCTCTGATGACTTCTAAGAGCGAGATGACAAAGAATGTATCAGGTTGGGGATCTCTATTTTTTTTTTCTCTATTTCTCTTTTCTATTTTTTTTTAATATTTTAAATCATAATTCCAAGTTTTTCGAGTTTTACAGGTTTCAATATCTTCTCTCCTTCATAAGGTCATCTATAAATTTATTTAATTCTAAATTCGTTTCTTTTCAAAATGCTTGGAGATCTTAGAAAAGTGTGAAAAGGGAAACTTTGTCAGTTCATCTTCTTCTGACAATAAATGAATTCTGAATTTGACGAATACATTCTAACAGGTGACTCGCGAAGAATGTGTTTTATTCATTTCGAATTTTTTCAGCAAATAACACAGTAGGAATTAAAACGTACCTAATATCAGTTAATTTAATGTAGCCTTCAATATGTATCAATTGATGCAAGTATGATGTGCTTATATGATGTGTGTGTTCACCATGCATAATATACAAACCTGATATTTATTCAACGTTTTTTAAAAAACGAACAGAACAGCATGTTTGTGGAAGAGTTTTCCTTATGCTCGCCCATTAGTGGCTGAATAAATGACGAATAATGGTGATTCAACCTAAGGTTTAGTCCCAGCAAATTGATTGGCTGCATAAGGCTTACCTCATGTGTAATGTGCACAGAGTAAATTTCTCTTACCAAGTTTTCCACGAAAGTCATCCTTATTCCTTTGCATGTTTTGATGCAGTCAATTAAACCAACCTATTCGTTTTTCTTTTTACTTCATTGCGTTTCTCTTCTTTCTTACGTGTAACGTGTTTACGAGCCAATTGAATTTAGAAAGTCCTCCACGAAGTCTGTCAGGACTGAGTGTTCGGTGCATACTCTTGGCAAACATCTTCGTGAACGTGAAGTCCTGATCTTGAACAGGGAGCTGAATGCAGCTATGTTCTGTGGTAGAATACTGTGAATAAGTGGTAGAAGAACTGCACTTCATAGGGATTTAAATTCCTCTTTTATTAGACCACAATTATTTACAGCCACTTCCCAACTCGGGAGGGAGGGATACAGAAAATAGAGACCGCACTTGGGTCTAAAATGAATAATCAAATAATATTTAAACTAAAGCCAAATAGAAATTAAATCGTCGTTGCTCGCAGAGCTATAACGCGAGGTTGGCCTCTAAACTAAAAAATAATATTTAAACTAAAGCCAAATAGTAATTAAATCGTCGTTGCTCGCAGAGCTATAACGCGAGGTTGGCCTCTAAACTAAATGGTGCGTAGCAAGATTTAACTAATACTGACGCACTTGGAATTACTTCAATGAGTAATCACGTAAAAGCGCTATGGCTTAGAATTTAAATGCTAGCTACTCAGGCGAACGTTGAATAGAGTAACCGTGGTCTGAGACTAAAAGCTCTTTCTCACACTGAAAGGTTTCTACCTTTCGTTAAATACTCCTTGGCTCCACTTCAAATTAGCATAAAGCTGAAACGCGCGCTTATTCTAACGGGAAGTTGAAATGAGAACAGATAGAAAGAGTCAAATTAAAATAAAACTTTGTTAGTTTAACTAAAACCTTACAAGTCTTCCCTTCCCTTACGCAGATAGCCCCCGAGTGCTTTGCCATAATTATATAAACCAAACCCTTCTTTCTCGCTGCGAAAAGTATTCTTTTTTAAAAAAACTGAAACTAAATTTCTAAAGCTGTCTTTAAAGCTGTATACATATGCTACACTATATTCACGAATATTCTGATCTGTATGAAAACTGAGACATATTCATTCATCTGAACGGAATAGTTTCAAACATTCATGTTCTATATCTTCTGAATTCCTTTACATGAAAAGTGAAATACTGTCCAAGGAAAACTGTCTTATGATAAATTAAATACCATGTCTCTTCAAATAAATATATACCTTTAGTAGTATTTAATACAATACTGAAATGTACAGTATAGGGTGTAATAAATACATTATTACACCTTTTAAGATTTACATACGCGTTACGGAAGTTGAAAAATATGAAGGCTAAAGAACAAATCTAGGATTAAAATACAAAGAAATATGTTTTATTTTCATTGTTTTAGGTCGAGAAAGCTTCAGTTTTAAATTTTCAGGCAGAAAAGCTTTCCTTTTCATTTTCTGTGTGAAAAATCTCGTCCATTCGTGTAGATTTGGTATTTCTTTAAGGCGGAAAAGTTTGATTTATATTTTTCTAAAATGAAAAACGTTCATTACAGTTGTACATTACTTCACTCGTTTGAGTATCATACAATGTTAAACTCTGTGTAGAAGTTAAGCGATTTGTAGCTATAAGTCACTTAACTTCTGCACACAAAAACTTGGAACAGAAGCAAGTATAACAGAAACTTGGGAAGGGTTTATTTAAAATTAAATAAAATGAGCAGAAGGCACTCTTGGTGCTTATAACTGCGCCAGCAATTATGGCGAGAAGCTTAAAAGCATTAAGTCAAATGTAAAGCTAAATTTAAAAAACTAATAGCCAAAGGCTACATACAGTAATTGAACGCGAAGTTGGCTCATAACTTCACCGGCAAGATTTCAACTATTGGCAATTATAACGCAAGGCCGAAATTAGGAAATCTTATCATGAATAGGTAACCTAGTAACGTGGCCAACGAGTGGCAGAACACGTTCTGTCTTAACCATCTCAAAACCTCACTATAAATACAAACGAACTAATTTTTCTTCTGGCCAGAAAACGGAAAGAAAGAAGTGACAGCACATATTTAAAATATAAAATAATTGGTTATTCAGATTACAGGAACCTCCCACAGTTTTCATTGGGACTGAAAAGAAACACTTCAGTTTTTTTTTGCAATTGAAAGAATGTCACTTTAATATTTTTAGGGCGAAAAATCTTCGCTTTTATTATGTTTATGGGAAAACCCATATTAGTTGCAAAATGTAAGGAGAAAAAGTTACACTTTGATTTCACAAAATCAAAAAAAAAATTCATTTAATTTTTTTTAGATCGAAAAAGTTTCAGTGCCTTTTGTTCGAAAAATTTCACTTAAGCGCTTTTTTTTTCTGATATGAAAATAATTCATTTAGATTTTCCGAAAATAGAAAAAATTCATTTAAACTTCCTTTAAAGATTAAAAAATTTTTTAACTCCAAGATGCTTCACTTCACATGTCTTCTAAAATGAAAAATGTACCATTTATATTTTTTCTAAGACGCAAATGTTTCTCTTAACGTTTTTTAGAAGATGAAGACATTTAATTTCGGTTTTTGGTGATTAAAATAAATATACCTACAATACATAAGACAAAAATCTTCTCCTTTAGATAATTTATTTACTTCGTGAAACACACACAGGAAGTACATGTGAAATATTTCATTGTTTAAACACAATTCATATGAAGAAATTAAACTTTATAATGGAACATTTTCCCATTAAGTGGTTTAAAAGAGAAATTACTTGAAGATTATCCACATGAATCAAATCTTTATCTCGATAAATAATTATTCAGTACATGTTGATATGGACTTGCCTATATTCTCGAAAAAAGGTTTTTTCATTCTCTTACTAAAGGTACTCAAAAGACAGTTGTGATAATTTATGACACATCTCACTGGTTTTTATTTTTAATGGAATGATTGTAGGGTTTACAGAACGTACTTAATTACTAATTATTAATTAAAATCGGAATTCCTACAAATAAAATATGAGATTTAAAGTGCTTATTCCAAGATGCGTACCGTAGCAATTCATTTCAAATCATGGTAGAATCTCTGCTAGTAATACTATATTAAATAAAAGATTTCTGAGTACATTCGGTTAAAAGCTAGAAGCATAAATGGAATAGTCTTTGTGTTTGTATCAATCTATTTTAGTTTGAGATGACTAGAAATGCAGGCGTCTCAGTGAATTTGTATCTATGCAACAGAGCGAACTTACATCATTATGCGTTAACATAAAGTTTTCAAGCATATATAGGTGATCAATACCAAATAAAAATGGAGATGAAAAGAATAATCTCGTGAAATACATTTTAAGATTTCAATGATTCCTGAATGATGATGTTTCAATACACCTTTTTCGTTCGAAGAAATTCACTGCATCATACAGTATGTAAGATGATATATTTGTCTAAAACCCACCCCAATTTTCAGGCGTAAATATGTATTCTCACAGAAGCTTTTTACGCAGATGTAGTAAGAAATCAGTCGAGAAGATTAGAAGACAAAATTTAAAAACTGAAATCTGTACTAAGATATTAATAGAATAAATATTGGGATACTAAGATATGAATTAAATAAACAGAGCTAAACACTTTTTTGTGATAAAATAAGAAAATAATAAAAAAAAAAAACTGAAATGTTTCAGATTTCAAATTACGTCCAAAGGGGCGTTTTTTTAACCTTTTGTGTGTTACCTTTATTTGTTAAATATCATGTTCTTCGCACTTAAACCATAAAATTCAGTTCAACAGGAATATCGCAAAATAATTTTAAAATGAACATATCTTTAGAATTTCCGGTACACAGTTCCCCGCGCTGGAGATTTTTTTGGAGGAGAAAAAAAAAATTTCTTTTGCCCGTAGATTGTTGCCATCGTTCGCTTTTAAACTTGAGTTTGTTAATCAAAAATTCGTTAAAGTTTTACAAAATATGAAATAGACAATAAAACAAATTTCAGACTTGGACTTTCAGATGCCCATATTCGGGTGGAAACGTACGTTATTCAAAACTGGATAGCTCTAGGTACCGTTGTTTTATCACAATGCGAGAAACATATATACATTTATGCAGATTCTTCATTATTTAATTTCTTTAAATATAACACAGGGCGATAATGTTTGGTGGCAACATTTGAAAAATGAATCGGGCATTTATAGTGAATCAACGCAAAATGCCAAAACGAAAACAATAGTCCTTCAGGGAAAAGTCCCTTTGGACTAATAAAAATAATAAAAGTCTGGAAGGGTTCAGATTTTAACTATCGCCCCAAAGGGCTCTTTTTAAGTTCAATATGGTTTATCAGTAAAGACGGCTCAGGTTAAATAGCGATACATTTTATAGAATGTTAGACGAATATGCCTTTAGAATAATATGAGAACTTTATATATCTTCTGTATATTTAAAAAGTGAAGTAATGTAATGTAATTTTGTAAAAATATTTATTCTTAATTAGATCAATCACACTGAAACGAAAAAAGAGCTCTTTTTAAGAACTGCATTTGTTGCTTTTAAATAGTTTAAATTTGAGAATTAATAACAGGCTTTAAATGGTAAAGAATACTATCTTACGTTTTCCCGAATGGCAACACATTCTAATGAAAAATCAAATAACCCAAAGTCGTGTTTTGAGACTAATAGCCCTTCTGGGAGAATAAGAAGGGTATCATAACATCTGATCATTTAAAATTAACTCCGAAGACATTCACCTTTTCTGAAAAATACTACCTAAATTGTAGTACAAAAAATAAGTGAAATTCAGAAAATTTAATTTAGTTTGAAATTTCGAAAGAACGGCAGAGTACAAGGAATTGAAAATACATGCTGATGATTTCATTGATCATAGCTATGAATTAATTAATAATAACCAAATAAAATTATATAAAATATTTCAAAATTTTAATTATTACGCAATTAAAAGTCTGAATATCAAAATAATAGGAGGAAGATAAAAAGAAACTGAACAGCGATTATAAGGCAACTGGTTTTAGATCTTCAGGCTGTCATAGAAGCTCGAATCAGTCTTCTATTGCTACAAGGTCGGAATCTACACGAGGAAATCAATGGTTTACGCTCCATTCACTTCCAAAGGGGCCCGTTCAAGATGGCGTCGTTGACATGTTCGACACAGCCAAGAAGAACGGGACCATGCATTGATTAAAAACGAGTCTAGATACAGCCTTGAATTCTGATTCTAGGCATGTTTTGATCTACAGAAGAGGAACATATAACTTGCCTTTTCTTATTCATGATAGATTCCGTTATCAGAGATGCTGTTTAATGGCTGAGAAAGAATCATAAAAAATGGCCGCAAGTAGCATCTCAAGTATTAGAATACTTAGGACAGAAAAAACACACAAACAGATTGGAAAATTCATGCACCAAACTTAAATCCGACTGAGAACGTGTGAGATGCTTCATGCTGTCGAACTGCAACTAGCCAAATGTCATGCTGGTCCCTCCAGGATCTGAAAAATGCTTTTTTAGAACAATGACGAGCAATTCCGAACGGCCTTGATCAACAGTTTCGTTAATTCTATGAGATCAAGGTTTGATGTTGCATTTTTATTAGAAGTAACTATACATCGCGTTAAAGCATGACTTTTGCAAATAATCGAAGATTATTTTTCAATCATCAACAACCAAACAAGTTCATTTATGTCAAATAACGTTTTCGCACAATTTTTTTTTTCTGTCAATATTCCTTAATTTGGATAAGGAATGTAGAATCAGAAATCGGGTAGCAACTTTTCTACTTTTCCCTTAGTGAGATGCAAAAATTTCCGAATTTTCACCAATTTGGCGATATTCTGGAAGTTTCTGTTAAAGAACCCAAGATTTGATGTCTAAAGGTATACACACTACTCTAAATAACTTTAAAATGAGAATTTTTAATTTGAATACTTTTGGTGATATTCAGTAGATGGTTTTGAACTTTCCTATTTGTTATTAAGTGCTCGAGAACAAGATTAGTTTTGCAATTGAATTTTCATACATGGTCTTATTTTCTTTTCCTTCTGTTTGCATTACATTAAACTCATTTTTTGAAAAACGTGATTTTTTTCAACTTTTCTGTTAGGAAAAACATTTTAACTTAAAATATTACTTTAGTAATTTTATGAAACTGTCTACAAATATTCTACGCAATACTGTCAATTAAATCGATTAAAAGTCTACGTACATATATCTAAAATTTTTTTAGACAATTTTGAAAATGAAAGAGAGAAATTTCTCGAAAAATAGCTAGTGCATGTATTCAAACAGGTATATTTAATCGACATTTTACTTTATCACTTAGATTTTAGCCCATTTAATTCTTTATAGCTTAATAAATATAAATGACAAAAATAAAAGTAAAATATAGATAAATATTTCTGTGGGAATATATCTAGTAATCCTAAAATTTAACACATTTTTAACTCTAAAAGTAAGAGAAAAAAAACAAAAACTATATTTTGATAATATATTTATCACCTGTTTCTAAATAACATCAATAATAGGCTTATTTGTATTTTTTCCAAAATTTGTATGTCGAACATAGTCGGATACCTTAATGATCAACTAGTAAATGCGAGTTCAGAGCAGTTAATCTAAATCGCAGCTTTCTTTTAGGGCACTGAATTTGCGTCGGTTAATGTTTAGGTAGACGTCTGCATGAATGACTTTTCAAGTGCTGTAAAATCCTCCACTTTCTTCATTCAATCGTTAGTCTAACAATGATCTTTTAGCTTCCTCTTTCATTTTCTTCGTATCTGATTACTTACCTCATTTCACTACTCGCAGAATTTCTTCTCTAAAACGATTTACGGTTAAGGAACATCAATTCATGATGCAAAACTTGCTGCATAAAGAACTTACATTTCAGTGCAGTTCTAGTTGTTTCCTGTCCTTTTTCAAGGTTTGGTTTGGTTTCGGTTTATTTAATTACGGCAAAGCCTCGAGGGCTATTTACCTAAGGGGATGGATGCCTTCCTGGAGGACTTTCTAAGGGAAACCAGCTCGCATACAGGTTTTCACATGGGGGGAAACCATAAAAGCGCCCATGCAGCCAGCCCGTGCGCGAGATTCGAACCTCGGACTGAACTACCAGTGTTCAGCGAGTTTACCGCTCGGTCGGTGAAGGGCCTCTTTTTCCAGGAATAGATGCGTTAGTTTGTTATCTCAATTATTGCTCAACAAAATATACTAGATTAATCCTTATATGGGCGGTTACTTTTCACAAATTTCTTTTACATTTTTTTTTAATGTATATAGTCAAATACACACGCAGAAATACTGCATTGAAAAATATGCATAGTCTAAATTTACTTTCCCCAATTTTAAGAAGGAAGACGAATCATTCACATGATCTTTCAAACCGTTCGTTCACTTGGAGTTTTAATGACGTAGAATCGATCGAGTCAAGGATTTGTTTCGTACGCTTTCTTTTCTTTTTTTTTTCTTAGAGTATGTGGAATTTGTTGTTACAACGCTGCTGTTTTTTCCCATATCGTTCATGATTACTCTTCAGCAAACTGCTATTATTTCAATCGTAGCAGTAGAATTTTTGACAGTGATCGATAGAACACTGTATTCAACTTCATTTTAAAATTTCCATGACGTGTCTAAGTTCTTTTTATCAAGAGATACAGTAAATCTAAAACTGTTTTTCCTTGCTATTCTTCGTACTTTGATAAATTATACTTCATCAGTTTTGCTTTGTTTCAAATATTTTACAGCGCTACCTGCAGAAACGAAAGTTTATGGAAACACATAATTTCTGGAATGACAGTTATTCTTGATTTTCTTATTCCGCTTTCGTTAGTATATTTAAATTCAAGTTCGCTTGCACTTCCTTTACAAACAAATTTGTAAGGCATTTTGCTGTTTGCTA
>KK121323.1:672157-694398 GCA_000611955.2 Stegodyphus mimosarum
TCTCATTCCAGAAATTCGCATGATTTTTTTAATTGTTTATATTTTATTCTTATTTTTCGTTAACATAACGAAAAAAAGTGTTATTGTTTTCATTTAGCGGCTTTCGCCCGCTGCATAAAAAGATAAGAAGTTATTGTCAATCGGCAACACTTGAGTTCTTTCGTATTTAAAAGAGTTTTGCTCCTCAGTAAAAAAAAAGCGATTCACTTAAAAAGTGGCTTCTATATTTTCTATATCCTTTTTATTAATATATCCTTTTTAATAACATTTTTCAAATTTAAATAATTTGATTAACTAATAAAATAACTGTACTACACCATATAAAATGCCGACTGGTTTCTTTCTTCACAACTACATTAAAAATAAAATCCAGTTATATAAAAGGAGTGCCGGAGCCTTCTTATTTAGGACTCCGGTGCAATCCGACTAGAATAATGATTTATCCCAAAAACTAAGAAGTACCGGAGCCGGGCTCCGGCGCAATTTAAGCTCTGAGCAGAGCCATCATTTGGCCAACGGATATATTCCCTTTAATATATTTTTGGCATCATACGGCAGGGATAAAAAATTTTTTGCACCTTCCCAGTCAACTATGATGTGTATTTGGGAAAAATATTATCACTAAAACTACATATAGGGTCATATACTTCGTCAATGACGCAGTGGATGATACGCAAAAGGGAATTTTTTTTATGAAAGAATCTCATTTTGTTACTTGATTGTGCGATTTATACAGTAAAAGGCTTATAAAAGACTGTGTGTGCAGAACTCAAATTTTTTTATGAGGAAAAAGATGGCACAGGTATTTTTTTTTTTACCTCCTTAATACAATGTAACCTTTCATTAGTCTGCTGGATGTGCCGCTCCATTGCAGTCGCCATATTACCGGCACCCCCTGCGGTGACATCAGAGCTACTTCGTGCGTTGTACTCCTCTACAGCGGGTTCTTCATCAACCGGTTCCCTCTTCACGACCGGCAGCTACCAGAAAAAACAAATATATATATTAATATCCATTGCATCACTTCTCAACATGAGATGAAATAATGAATAAATCTAAATGAACAAAGATAGTAATACACTGGCCATCATATTACTAGCCACATGCTACTTTACACAGCTAAATCATTTGCTATGTACGAAGCATCCGTGGCTTCTAGAGGTATGATTCATGCCAGAATCTTCCACGATGGCCCTCTTACTAAGAGAGATAACATTCAAATGGTTAGTCGTTAAATAAACACCTTATCGTATGAGCACGGCCTTATTTACCACAAGAAAAAAAAAAACTCTTAGGAAGATCGCCTTTCGTCTAATTCATTTCAGTATAGTAGATAAAAGTAAGGTGAACCATAAAAAGTATTTCATAAAATAACCTAAAAACTTGAATTTTTTCATTTCAAACATAAGATATATTTCATCTTCTGCATGTTTATGGTTGCAGTTATTTATTGCATGAAATAGAACCCAACACGATTTCAACGGGAGTCTTTTATGAAAAAAAAAAAGGAACGTAAAATTTCACGATTTTATGACAGATCTTAATGAACTGAATTACAGAGATAAGACCAAACTTAAAGCAATTAATTTATTAATTGGTATTTCCTTCTCAAAGCGGCCACTTAAATCTCACAATAAGCCTTTAGCAAGATTTAAAATTTGCATGGTACAGTTCTGGCGACCAAACGTGGTGGTCACTTTAAAATGGAAGTATCTATTTACTGATTTTATAAACCAAATGTTTGATGACGCCTACCGATGATCATGCGGAGGACCACATAAAGATAAGAAATTTATATGCGCGGACCCTCACAAGTTGCTGCACCCCTCAAGCTGTTATCAGGTGTGAGAGGACATCCTCACACCTGATAACAGCATATTGCAGAAGCAATAACTTGTTCAGTAGTACCTCCACTTGACGTTACATGAGTCATAATTCCACGACCAATGTCAGGGGATTTTAGCGATCTGCACTGTCTGTCATGAAAACCTTTCGAAGTCAGAGGGCTGACTAACCAACCTTTCTGTAGCTCCTCTGATATCACCTTCAAATATAACGAATCAGACGAACCCAAAAATTAAAAGTTTGTTACTAATTCAGTCTGAAAATTGTTTCGGACAAAGCAATATATCAGAACGCTCTAAAGCTCTTGACTAGAGACTCTTGCAGCTAGCAAGGTCCTCATGTAATGAGGATAATAACTTTACTTATAAATAATTGCTTCTATGCACTCAGTATTAATTGCCAATTGTCGTTATTGTAGCTCATGCAAATCAAAAAAACAAAATGTAAAAGAAATATAAACAACAGACGGCTGAACTTGTCAACGATTACCTGGACTGGCCAGCCAGATCTCCTGATATTAACTTAAATAAGTATATCAGCGATGCTCTTAGGAAGGGAATTTCATATCACCATCCCCCTCCGAAAACAAATGTCAATACAATAAAGCAAATGCAACCTGCTCTTGTCTGTCCATCTAAAAGCTCTTGTTAACATCCTAACAAACTCCCGAGGCAGCCTCTTGAGGTTCCAGGGAGTTGGTTAGTGGAGGACGCGGGACATATACTTGTTTACCTAAGCATCAGGCGTTCCCGTCCTCCGTCACCAACCAACCAACCAACCAACCATCCCCCTCCAAAAACCATTGTGGAGTTGAGAACTGCCTAGCAGCATGAGTGGGATCGACTGCCACAGAGACTTCTCAATTGCCACTTGTCAAGTATGCCGTCACGCTGCGCCACCTGTCTGGCTATGAGAGGGGGCTATACCCCATATTAGACTCATTTTCAGTTCGATATCACAAAGTCGATTTTGGACATCCCTGCACTATGAGTTTTACTGATAATCATGCGTATATGACATGACTTCATAACGGTACATCTCTTTCTCTGTTATAATTCATTGCTTCATAAGAGAGATTTTCGCCTAAATCGATAGATCGCTGTGTCGCAGTGGGGTGGAGGGTGATTTGTAGTCGATTTAGGCGAATGACCTTATTTGAGTTGAGTAGTCGAGATGGATTCGGAAGCGATGAAAATGGATATTTCCCTTGAGGTCTGAAATTCGAAATTTTTCGTGACTGCAGTGCTTCCTTTGCATACAAGGAAGTAAAAATCAATTTTGTAAAAACTTCGAAGTCCAACTTTTTTTTCCTATATTTTTTCGATTACTAAATTTACATTTAAAAAAAATTATATTCACTATAAAAAAATAAAATTAAAAGCGTACGACAAAAATTGACTGAGCTATCTGTTATTAAAATCGAAGATGTTGTTCAAGAGTGGCACATTGATTGGAAAGCGAAAAAATTGCATTTACAGTTAAATAATGTTAAATAAATCCGTTTAGAAGAAGGTTTCTGATATTAAAAAACTAAGTGACGAGTATTTCTATGTAGAGTATGGTGAAAAGTATTGATAAATACAAACTTTTGAAAATGGAGGTCTTATTGGCAAAATTGTATAGAATTCGTGCTCTAGAAAAACACTGGCAAACTGGTACATATCGGCGCATAGTCAACTAGTAATATTATTTGCATTAATCAAAAAATAGAAAATATTCGTAGTTTAATGAATTTTATACCCATTCTAAAATATATATATATATATAAAGTCTGAATCACATAACGACGAAAATTGATCGAGATATTTCATTTTAGAGTTGGAAATCATATTCAGGTGTCAATTGCACTAAAATCACTATCTATGTAAAATATATTTGTACGAATATAAAGTCCTGAAGTACGGTTAAATTATTACTTTTATACCAAAGAAATATAATACAAACACAGCTTTGAAAACATCGTGCCATCTTTTTAATTAGATTAAAATATTACTTGAAACACTTCAAAAGAAAGTAATTTTATATAATACAATTATTTAAGTGCAAAACATCTGGGCAATAAAAAATAGCACAGAAATTGTTGAAAGTAATATATTAATCTTTTTAGAAAAAATGAAATATACATATATAAAGTAATAGAAAAATATGTACTTAACGATTTTGTCGAATGTCTGACTTTTGACCATATATTGGTAATTACCACCATAAAAAAATCTGATGTGTACACCACATGACTTCCTTGTACGGAATATTATATTATATGCATTTTTTCTTGCATTTAATTTAAAATTATTGGATTGAATTAAATCTAATTCGTCGATAGCTCATAAACCTCAATAGAATAAATGCACTATTTAAAATTCACTATATTTGTTTACCATAGCCAGACTCTGACGCTTAACAGTTCACTTAACAGCGTTACATCTCATTCATTTTATAACTCAGAATTCGCAAAAATTATATCATCTGAAGAATTATCTAATCGTTGCCACATGTTCTATTTAAATACTTTAATAAATCTAAAACGATATATGAAAGAAGAAATTAAAAAAAAAGAAACAGTTTTTCACAGACGATTCAGTATTTCTCACTGAATTCTCACTTCGCGACAAGGCAAAAATACATAAAAACTCAAAATGTCTATATTAAAAATTACGAAGTAAATCTTAATAAATTCCAGAATGGATTAAGCATGATTACGCGAAATTAGTAAACGAGTAACATGAAACTGAGTAACGCGGAATTCCCGATAAAGATATATGCAGTAACACTTAACACATTACTTAACATTGTTTGAAGTTTAGATGACGAAGCGGCTGCCTATGCTAAGAAGGAGTAGTACAGAGTATGTTGGATAAGAGTCTTATAATGCCACCTTTAGCTTCTGCAGTCTAAAATAGAGCTGTATGAAAAACGTAGTCTAAAATAGACCTACATGACTTATTAAAGACAGGAATTGCAGTATCAATGAGTCTGCTCTATTAACGACATATTGTTACAACAATTAAGGGTAAATTAATTATTCAGAAGTTACAGTTTGTAGCTACGATTACAATAATTCTGTAAACAACAAGGGGAAGAGAGCCGCTCTTAATCACTAAACAATTGCTTAATTTACCTGTTCATGTACTATATTTTATAACTATTTTGTGTTTGTAACGTATTATATTTTAATTATTTTCGAACATCATTTGATCATGACATCTTCTATTTCTGCCTTTCTCCATTCACTAATCACAATACACCAACTCGACATTTTTTATTGAACAAACTGTTACGAACTTCGTGCAAGCTCTTGACATTTTAAATTCACTGCATGCATAATACGTAAACTTCTCATTGGTAATTATTCGCAAATAAAACTGTGTTCGATTTCGAGTGTTTAAGGCACCCTGGTGTTTAACGCCATTTCTACAAGTCAAATGGTGCTTTTTCTGAAGTCTGCCATCAAAATGTGAGTTTATTTCTGTTAATTACAAATAAAAAATGTTAAGTTTAAAACGAAACTCTGGAAATATATTTATTTATTTATTCCTAAATATATCTGAAAACAACATCAGTCTAAAATATAACGAGCGTAAAAATCAACCGTTGCCAATTTTCACAAAAACGAGTCTGGCCATGCCATGTTATCCAAAAAAAAGTGTTATTCAAATTTGCTCTGCTCCAGTTAGTTCCAATAAATGGAATTTCACTGTACTTCAGAATTATAGTACTCAAGTACCTTTCGGAGATTTATTTTAATTGTTTTTTCTCCGTTATCTCAAAGTTTATTAAACAAGAAACTACTTGCCTCCCCCGATATTCAGTGTTAACAAAATAAAAAATATTTGGCACATCAGGGCAGTTTGATTAGGACTTGATTGCAATAATCGGATAATAAACGGTGGTTATAATTAATGACAGTAATCACAAGCGTATGCAAAATGGAGCAACAGTTATGTGACGAACCTGAGATTCTTCATTACTTATCATATGCTGAAATAGTAAAAGTGGGTTATTAATTGCCAGAGCCACCATTTCGTTAGACGTCTGAGAGGCATGTCATATTATGCAGGCCTTCAACTCCATTAATCTCCCAAGAAACATTACAGGAAGAAATTACAGGGTTTGAGGTTTAGCGATTGAAATTTCCATGTATTTAAAATGCCCGAGATAATATGCTCATCGTTGAATTTGGTGCTAAACATTCTCTTAACATGTAACACTGTATGAGAGATTGTTCTATTTTGCATTCTTTAATTAAATAGTAATAATTAGGCATTGTAATTAAGTAAGTTTGTGTAAGCATACACATACTTGAAACGTCGGGGCATAAAATGCTTTACTAGCAATGTATTTTGAGATCATGGATTGCAGCAAATTTTTTGTCATGTTTTTCACTACACTTACTGACGTGGGTCATTTGAATTAATTTTTTTAACGTAAATTTCTTTCCTGTGGTTAAAACAGCTGACGTAGTACGTTTCATTTAAAGAAATTGATTAGAAGAAGCTTCAAAATTTTTTCAGTACTGTTAGTTCAATTATAATCACCTTGTACGTCCCATGATGCTTTTTTCAGTTACACAGATAGTTTAAAAAAACATGCCAGCATCTGAGATAAAAGGATTACGTAAATTGGCTGTGTAAGCATCTTGTGCATACTCATGAAATTTCCTACACAAATCCAATGAACTACAAATATGTATTATAAAATACGTGTATCGATTAAATTTATCTACCATTCGCAAGAAGAAAATTTATATTTGCTTGTTATGAATTTCTAAATAGTTTCGCAAAATATATAAACCGCAACGGCAGATTTTTAACTAAAATGGAGTTCAATGTCTATGAGACTGCGTTACACGAATTTTAATTACATCTTCCAAATAATATTAAAGCGTATATATGTTATTTTAATATATTCAACATTTTAATAAATACTACACGTCATACGATTCCAGTAAATAACTCAAGGCAAAGTTTATAACCAAACAATTTTACAAAATCCCTTTAATAATGTGTAGGTGATTTTTGATATACCTTCTGAACGCGACTGTCAGAACATAAACGTATTTTAAAAACTGTGTGTTAATTAGGAAATGACAGTTAAACAGTGAATCATTTTTGCATTTTCCTTCATCACGGTTAAAGAATTAACTATCGAATATTTAGATTTTAATTAATTTACCAAAGACTTTTCTTTCCAATACTGACTGTTTAATTAGGCATTCATAATTAATTTAAGACAACAAAGTTTTAATTGTTGCGAAAAATCAAAAACGCTCATCCTCCCAACTCGTTATAATTAAATAAATTCGTTCTGCCACTAAGTCTCCGAGTAAATTAGAAAATTTGAGACTTTCTTAGCGTGTTAATTCACAGGACGTCATTTATTGATCGAGAGAACGCCAAATTTTTGGCTTTTGCTTGGAAATTTCGTACATCCGAAGGACAACATGAAAGGTAGAAAATTTAGAGTTTAATATGCTACGAGGCACATAAATAAAAGTCATTACTCTCCTACAGTTGTAGAAAATGAATCTAGAATTTATTTCTGAATGAAAATCATAACTAACTATGTTTAAAGTTAAACAAATATATAATTTGTGTTTAAATTCGTTAACTGAATAGTCATGGTTTTAATTACAAATATGTGTACATCGAAATTCTGTAAGTGGGAAAAAGGAAAATACTGTGAACAAACGCAACTATCAGCAAATCCTGTTTATATACGTAACTTGACTGATTTTAAACACTGAACGAAGTTTGATACCCACAGCACCTTTGAACTTTTTTTTAAGCCCAAATAGGTGTCAGCGCAGAAGGGTTCTTAATCTTGAAACGGCATTTTGCGTCAAGTCACTATAAACGGCTGTATCACTTTTCAAATCGTTGCCACCAAATATTATCATCCTGTATTATATTTAAAGAAATTAAATAATGAATAATCTGCAAAAATCTGCATAAATATATGTATGTTTCTCGCACTGTGAAAAAGCAACGATACCTAGAACCATCAAATTTTGAATAACGTAGTCCTCTACCCGAATATGAGCACCTAGAAGCCTGAATCTTGAATTTCGAATTTGTTTTATTATTTATTTCATATTTTTTAAACTTTAATGAATTTTTGATTAAAAAATTCAACGCTTTCAAAGTGAGCAGTGGCAACACACTGTGCGGAACAAAATGTTTTTATGTCCAGCGCACGAGGCTTTCTATGGGAAATTCTAAAGATATGTTGTTTTTTAAATATTTTTAGCCCAAAGACAAACGCTCTCGAAACGCACATGTATGTGTAAATGGAAAAAACACCCCTCTGGGCGTAATATAAATTCTGAAAACTTCCAGATTTTTATTTATTGATTAACTCAGTTCAGCATATACACTGCCCTCCAAAGTTAAAGAACAGCATGTTTTTCAAAGCTACCCATTAAAAAAATGTCAATAACGTTTAAATTCATAGTTCATATGCATGACAGCAACGAAGTTTAAGAAAATATATGCAAAAACAATAGCTACCGCTTTTATTTTATAGAAATGAAAAATTTTACAGAAGTTGGAGAAAAACTGCAAAAATTGTAATTTTCGTTCACGAGCGTTGATCTTATGTTGTTATTATATTTCGTGGACAATATCCAGGAGAGTCTATCAATGTCCAAGAAAAGTCGTTTGTCAGATTCGTTTAAGTAGCAGGCGATCGGATGGATGGAAATGGGGATGTCACAAGTTGATGCTGCTAGACGTCCCACTGTCTCTCGTAGTGTGGTCCACCGACTATGGAATCAATTTGAATCCGAGGATTCTGTGTCTAGAAAACATGTTCCACGCAGATCTAGACTTACAACACCTGCCGGAGACCTGCGTTATTTAGCTCTTTCGGCCCTAAAGAGGAGTAACATTACTGTGCCTCAGCTCATGGCAGATCATTTAGTGGCAATAGCAACAAGAATCTCAGCTACTAAAGTACGCAGACGGCTGCACAATGCAGGTCTGTATGCAAGATGACCAATTGTTTGCGTTGCCTTGACCCGAGGACACAGAGGTGTTCGTTTATGTTCGGCAAGAGAACGTCTCCTGAACCAGTCAACAATGAGCGTCTGTTCTCTTCACAGACGAGTCTATGTTCACATTAGAGAGTGTTTCAGGTCGTCAGCTGAACTGGAGGAAGCAATGCACCAGATACAACCAATCCCACGTTGTGGAAAGATACAGAGGTGATGGAATAATGGTTTGGACTGGGATCTCTCTCGGTGGTCACACTGACATACATGTATTCCATGGAGGAACTCTGACCGATGTGAGATATCGAGACGAGATCCTTGATCAATATATCCGCCCAATGTGCCTGTGTTATTAGTTCTGGATTTCTTCGGATGGACGACAATGCGCGACCGCACCGAACTCGGGTTGGTGAAGAATATCTTGAGTAATGCGGTATGGAGCGGATGGAATGGCCAGCTCAACCCCCAGACCTGAATCCGATACAGCATCTTTGGGACTACCTTCGGAGACAGGTTGCTGCTTTAAGGCCTCCTCGAAGGTCCTTAGATAAGCTTGAACAAGGATTACTCCGTGTCTGGTCGTTGCTTCCCATTTCACTGACCGACAACTTAACTGACAGCAAGTAACGTCGCTGCCGCCAATGTATTGTAGCTAGGGGTGGACACATTCCTTATTAGAACCCATTTTTGTATTGTTACCATTTTTCCTACAAAAACTGTGATATACTGTTTCCCCAAGACTGGATTTCTCTGCCAAGAGTGCAATTTTTTGTTGTAATTCATGTTTATGTTGAACTTTAGAAACATTCTATGTTGCATTCATTATAGAACTTTTTAGTGAACATGTCCTGGAAATTTCTTCTTTCTGTGTTGCTTCATTCTCAAATTACACACAAAAGACATCTGTTCCTTAACTTTTGGAGGACAGTGTATTTCTATGCGCATAATCAATCAGTTTAGTTACGTCTCTTCAGAAAAGTAAATTATTTTTTAAAGGTAGGAACAAAATGACGTAGCATACTGAAAGTGGTTCAGTTCCAGAATGTAGCATTCCTGAAAATCGTGCTGGAAAATAAATATTAATTCATAAATTAAAGTGCTCGTAAATTAATTTAAAAAGCAATTTATATACGGCTAAAAATGAAGAAATCGCGTATGTTTCTGGGCAGTTTTAAATAAACAAACAGTATGTCTATTCAAATTATATTCTTTTGAAAAATTTAATTAAACTACAAATTAATATTATTAAAACTGGTCACAGATGTCTCATAATGTTATAATTAATTTCTACATTAAATTTTTTAAGTGTTTACAAAACAAAAACAGATAAAGAAAATATTATTTATATTTTATGGTTTTTCCAGCAATATTTCCAGTCAGATAAGGCTTCAAATAAAAGCTTGTAATTTGCGTTTAAATTGTTTAACTGAATAGTAATGGGTTTAATTATAGATATATGTACATCGAAATTCAGTAAAAAAATTATTTAAAACGTTGGCAATGTTTTAATTATTATTTTAAGGATTAAACTACTTTTCCCCAATTTCCTCGATTTTTATTGCATGTTTATTATTATACACTGAACAGAAAGGAGGACGGATTTTGCACAATACTGAAAAGGAAAACTACTGGATACGAAAATATAACTGAAATCAGGATTTTAAAAGTTTTTACATATGGCAAGTTGGCTCTTACCAACGACAGGCGCAATCTCGCGCTCCTCGTCACGATGAACTGTTTGGGGCTTGTTCTGACGATACTGTCATACAAGCGAGATAAGTGAAACACATCACAACAACAACACAAATTTTTGGAATCTCAATTTGATTTGTATGCTCAGATGCGAAAGGGTGAAACGGATGCGAATGCACAGGACATTTTGAGGAGTGAAAAATATATTAATAACGCATTAGAGCATGCTATGAGAAGCTCCGTAATATAATTTGATGAATTAGCGCACTAAATTTAGCGAACTGGTGGCTTTCTTAGCTTGATTATATTCAAAATGATGTGGATTGAAATGTCATTATTAACGAACAGCAAATTTGAATACAGTACACAGAGGGTAAAATGTGAAAAGTACGAAAGATTTTTTAACTATCTGAAGTATCCATGAAAAGTTATTAAATAGCATTACTTTATCAAAAACATGAAATGTATTTTCAAAAACGTCAAACTCAGCATTTATTTCTTATTTCACTTTTTAAAATTATATTAATTATTAAGGGCTACCTAGAAACGAAATCTGCCAATTTTAAAATTTTGATTACTCGTAAAATTGATGAAGAAATACCGAATGCATCGCCAAATATTTCTTTAAATAATTATACATCAGTTTAAATGATTGTAAATTTAAAAAGCATTAAATACTTTTATTCTAGCGAAATACATCACAATAACAACTGGTATTTTGAGAATTTATTTGGTTGGAATAGTACCTGATAGTTTACTTAGTACTTTTGGAATTGTACCTGCATAGGCTAGGGTTTCTAAATTACTTTGGATTTATGCTCTTAATTACATTGGCAATGTACTTTAATAAATAAGTTATTTCCTAAGTGGATTTACTTACCAAATTTCTCGAAATTTACAGTTAAATTTCTCATTTAAGCAATTCACTTTTGATTTTACTTTTGGTTTTGTTTAATTCTTTACCCATGCCTATAGGGATGACGAAACACGAATTAAGTAATTGAAGAATTAGGTTTGGGGCAACTTTCCCTTGAAAAGATGTCTCCTGTCTGCTCATTAATTATTTACTTTATGCAAATTAAATCAGTCTTTTAAAAATTCTTTAAAGTTTTGGGGATTAATTTTTTCACGTGTTTGGATGCTTGCACTTGGTTTACATATGCTTCCTGAATTTGAAAGATATTGCAAATTAGTTTGCAGCAATAATTTATCTTTTATTTTATTTGTTTACAATTGAATTTTCATAATTTAAAATTTGAATTAGCTTTAAAAATAAAATGAGATCATGCTACTGATTTGTTAAATTTAAATTTCATTCCTTGCAGCAATGGCGCAAGAGAATTATTTAATTTTATTTAACTTAACGTTAGTTTCTTATGAAACTATATATAAATATATACATACCCACTTCTAACCTGACTTAAAAGTCCTTTACTCGGCCTTTATTTTCGCATTCGTTAATCGTAGTCATATACTTCCAGTTACAGAAGTGATTTCAATGATGAAAATATTCATGTATTGGAAATGTCAAATTAAAAAAAAAATTTAAATAATGAAATCTAATTTTTAATGCGATCCTCCGATTCCTATACTAATAATGTGAGAAAGCTTTATACTTATTCTGAAACAATAAAATTATGAGAAGTTTGACTCCAAGCCAAAAATTGATTTAATTTCAAAATTTGTAGTTTTCGATGTCATTTTCAACTTGCTTTAATTAAGAAGGAAAATAGTTTAAATGAAGTTTAAGCTAATTAAGTTAATGGATACTACGTTAATGGAAATTAATTAAAATTAATTTAAATTTCGAGGAAATTAGTTTAAATGAAGTGTAAAATACGTATATAATTTAATAGACCTTAAAAGGAAGTCATTATAGTGCTCACATCAAATTCTTTATCTTGAGAAATTTTTCCCAGTTGTTATATATATCGGAATTTCCAATTTATTCTTTAATTATTATTATCGTTCATAATTTTCTCATCAATTGAGTTATATATTTAAGCAGAAAGCTAACTAAAGTGTCTCCAGAGATTTTAAAAGATGAAAATAATTTAGCAGGCCTGTTTTCTGGGAGCTTACATTAATCAACAAGCAATTCATAAAAGGTATATTTTTCAGACTAAAAGTTAATATTCAATTCAGTAAAAGAACTTTCGTTTAAAGTTCATTCGTCAGAAGGAAAATGCCACCATATTTTTCAATGTTGCGGCCTTCTCCTTATGAAGGTCATATCAGAACCTATGCTCAGTCGTTTGCATTAACAACGAATTTTCAAAAGAGCTTTGTTAATGCCTGGGTTGTGGTAAGCACGGCTTTAACGTCCGAGAAAAGAGTTCTCGTAAGGTGCATTTTAACCTTTTTTTTTTTTTTTTTTTTTTTACTCTTTTTTTTTTTTTTTTTTCTAGTTGACAGTTTAGAGGGCACTGTGTTCTTGCTCTACCTAAGACATTTAGCAGAAGTAATTCTGCTAAATGTCCCTTATTTTTTTTGGGGGGGGTTCTTTTTAATGCCGTCATGGTAAAGACGATATGGGAGAAATTTCGGAATCCGTGGATATTGCAGGAAAAAATATTAAGTTTATATTATAAGACCACGTCTTCAGACATCTCTTGGTGGTTCAACTGCTTGGCGTTAGCTTTTAAAGATCAGAATTCAGAGAAGGGGGAAATAAAGGTTACAATAAGATTCATATCATCTTATAGATCGCTGCAAGTGCTTCCAAATTTTTCCTAACTATGCATTTAGTTCATTAATGGATGCATTAGAATTCATATTCAAATTTGAAAATCACCAAACTTAACAACAGCATTCATTATACTAGAAGCATAGCACCTGTTCGTTAATATCTTTGAAGATTTCTGTCTTTATAACGCATTGCCATACAATATGTATTCATTTTTCGTGAAAGGAATCCTGCATTTAAAAGCCACAAAAACCTCCCAGTAAATAACAATTTTCTAACTTTAAGATTTTCGCTCTTTTTCTTAAATGTGCACTTTAAGACAGCTTTTTTGACTCCGGTATCTGAAATGTATTTTATATGCCACTGCAGGAGTTCTGTCTTGTGAACTCATATTTGAATTTCATTATAGTCGCAACGAATTTTTTTTTTCTGTACACCGTATTATTAAACATTTTGTAGACCAGTGTCTCTCTGTTATTTACACATTAAATAAAAGAAATCACACTTCATAACTTTCCATAGAAGAATCAATGCGAAGAAGTGAATGCAAAGCACTTTGAAGTCAATTAAAAAGGAAAGGTTAAAGAGGTGAATAATGCCAATGAGGGGGCCAATAAACTAAACAGTCAGCCTGTTCTTGCTAATTACATTACCACGTGATGCAAGCAATTATCTGTCATGAAAGAAGTCTCATGAAACCTACATCATAAAAGTGTTAACAGGACAGTAAAGTTTCAAAAGAGAAGGGAAACTCTTGGCTATGTACTTGATAGTCATTTCAGTTGCACAACTGGACCTACACAGGTAAGATGAGAAATGTACAGATTCTCAACTCAGTACTTCACGAGCTGAATGTCATTTGTTGGATTTTTGCCTAAGGTGGCCTTTATGCCTAAGGCGTTGATGATGATTAAAACTGATACCATTAAAGCGGATAACTGAGTGACTGTTTATTTCATTCGCGAATCTTTAATTCAATCTCGAGAAACGGAAGTATTATAGACAACTATGAAACTTGCGATTTGGTTTTATTGCAACTTAATGATCATACTCTAAGGTAAAACTTCATCTTTCCAATCTATCGATCTTAAAATTCAAACGAACTGGTTAAATTTTGAGAAAAGAAAAAGAGAAAGAGGGAAGGGAAATTTTCATCTTCCAGTCTATGAATCTTAAAAAAATAAAATAAAAAAAATAAAAAAATAAAAAATAAAAAAAAAGAGGAAAAAGGGAGGGGGAAAAAAGAAAGATAAAAGAAAGAAAATGCAGAGCTGAAACAGCCTATGTTAACAGTAGCAAACAGCTTAGGATTTAAGGGGATTGTTTACAGGCTTTTGTTTTTCCATTCACCGATACGAAACAAAAGAAAGTCGAAAAATATAAGTCAGGAATACAAATATAGCTAAAGAAACGACAATATGGATTATTGTCCCAGCACTATTCTATATTTTTAAGCAATGCCTAGCTGGTAATTTATCGTCAGGATACATATTATTCGAGAGAGTTTATTAAGACGTCGCATACCAAACTAGTTGGACTCAGTACCACACGTTTCAAATAAAAGACAGCTTTGCATTTTTGAAGGTCTATTTCATGCGAGAAGGGAACAGTTGCCTACATGACGGCTTCGCATAAAAGAACACCCTGTATTTTTAATGGTGTTCTGCAAAGGAACAGTGTCATATAAATCAAATTAACAATGCTGGGGATGTTCTACAAGAATAACTACCATAGTCTGAGATAAAACTTAAGCACACACGTTTTCTTTCCATAACTAAAGTTAAGACATAAGAAAAATTATCCTAAATTTATCTTACTATATTAGTAAAACGCTAGGCTACTCATGCAAGATTGGTATGGTTTACGGAAGTCATGAAGAGAAAAATATACAGCCTTGTATTCCGACTAATACGAACATTTGTTCCCTTTTTAATAATAATAATAGACCCATAGAACGCTGAAGATGGACCTCCGTCCTGAGTCTGTCTTATCGGGGTGAGTGTGTTCAAACTCCAGAGACCCCTTCATCGGCGACGCAGTCCCCACAGTCCCTGCTCGGCTTTATACGTTGATCAGCAGGACAAGAAGATACATAATGCAAGAAAAAGAACGCTAGGACACCTTTGCCTCGGGGCACCACTCCCTCGGCATCAGAAATTCAACTTGGTGCCTTGCCTCACTCCGTGACGACTAGGTCGGTGATCTCCGATCTAGCTCCACCACAGACAGAGGAACAGACACTACAGTACCAGTACGGTCCTTGCTAAGCCTGAACCAACCTGAGAATAAACTCGGGCTCTAGTCCTGTGAAGTCAACTTATATACCCCCGTGGTTGAGACTGCCTAAGTACAGATCCTAGCCAGTACTTCCCAGGAATTCTGAGTCAACCCCCGGGGGAATAATAGACCCACAGTAGCCCAGCGGTGAAATCGCTGAACACTAGTCATTCCGACCTGGTTCGAATCCAGGTGTACGGGCTAGCTGCATGGGCGTTTTCGCGGTTTTCCCATTTGTAAGGTGTAAACGAGCCAGTTTCCTTTAGGAAGTCTTCCACGAAGGCATACCTCCCCTTAGAGAGATAGCCCTAATATGTTTTGCCGTAATAAACTGAATCAAACCTAACAATAATGCTTCCGATTACTAATTAAATACAGAATTGCGTCTTTGTTTTATACATACGTTTGCGTTGATAACGATTTTGTGCCTTAAATGATTTTTAAAGAATTACAGCTTAAGGATGAAATTGTATTAACGAAAGTCAATATATGTTTTAAAACCCTACATAAAATTTGCAGCTACAGGTTAATGTATGATACGTTGCGTTAAAATAATAATAAATTAGCATTCATAATTTCGTTTTAAATTAACAGCGATGCACTCAAACAATATTTCTTATATAAATGGTCTCTGAAGAGGTTATAGTGTCGCATAAGATACTAGAAACTATGAATGGCTCAATAACAAAGAACAAAGTCAATGCTCTAAATAGCGCATCAACGCGCAAAAAACTTTGCGGCTTTCAAACACTCCAGAAGAGGTGGCAACGTTTGACGAACACGGCTGGCTGAAGGGATATGCCCTGGAGAGGCTAGAAGGGCCTAGTGACCACTTGTTCACTATATTCAGCTGCATAGCAAAGCCCCATCGCATTTCTCCCCCCCTGCTGCGTTGCCAGGACAACGGTGTGGGATCGATACTTATCCCAGAGCACTGGGAAATCCACGCCGAAAATAGTTTGGTCTCATCACGTTTCGCAGAATGCATTTACCGGTCCTACAGCCAAACATCTGAGGCCAGAGAGGAAAGGCTTAAAGAATGGAACACGGTATAGAAGATTGTGAAAGAAAATGTCTTTTTAAATAGAGTGCGTGTAAAAGTAATTGTTCTGTGGTGTATTTCTTTATACAGAAAAATGTGAATGGCCAATTAAACTCGAAATACGAGATATGAAATCTCGCGAAGGAGAGACTTTTGGAGATGTCCCACATTCTACTCAATGAATTACTTAATGCGCAAACAGTAATTACACATTTAGAATCAAACTGACGCAACTGTCTGTCTTTGTTGTATCGCCTTTGAGAACACAGAAACTTTTAAAATTTATCCAACATTTTGTAAATAAAACACCATTTCGGTAAAGTAACATTCAAACAGGTGAATAAAAATTCGGGCAAATATTTTCGCAGCTTGTGATTTTTATAACAACGCTCATTAAAAAAATACGCTTTTCTTTCATTTATTTATTAAAATAATACGACACAGATTTATCATTCTGGTGTGTGAAATTAATCTAAAGTGAAGTCTAATTAATACACATGGAGTTAACTTTTAACGGTTTGGTGAATTATTGCCTTAATAACTACCTAATTCTCAACACAAAACACAAATCAAATTAAAATTAAAAATAAAATTTATCCAGCTACTCCTAGTGGTTTGCAACTGAAATTCGACACCATTAGGTTGTTTCGAAGCAGGAGACATGAAAAATGAGTAATGCCCTCACCAGGACTCGAACCTCGGACCTCTCGAATACGAGCCGAGTGTGTTGGCCATTACATCACGAAAGCAGGCTAAGAAGGCGGGAGAAATACCTTATAATGCTATATTATTATAAAAATACAATACTTAAAAAGTGATTTCTACAGGGCATAAATTGACCGAGATATTTAATTTGAAAATTGGACACCATATTCAGAAGTCGTACACTAATTGAAGACCGATGTATTTAACTAAAATATCAGTTTAGGAAAAAACTTTCCGATGTTAACTGATAAAGTGACGAGCATTCTTATGCAAATTATTGTGAAAAGTATCGACCAATATAATTTTTGTTTCAAAAAAGCGATGTTCACAGAATCTTAGAGAATTCGTGTTCTAGAAACCAACGGCAGCTTCTTCCAGTATAGCCAACACGTAACATTACTTGTTTAAATTTAAAATTTTAAATACTTCTAGTTTGATGAATTTTTTGTACGATCATTAGATCATTGAGATTCTGTAGTAATAAAACTGCGCAAGAACATCAAAAACGTACTTACACCGTTTGAAAACTTATAAGTTGAAAATTGTAGAAAAAGTGGGCATTTTGTAATTAAATATCTCTTTTGTTTTTGCCATATGGGTGTCGAACTTTCTTCTAAAATTTTCTATAATGTGTATAAATTTTTTTTTTCAATATAAGTACAAAGAATAGAGGACCATATAAAAAAGGTAGATTTCGCCTTTCCCAAAGGGGCGTTCTTTTAACGTTTTGTGTGTAATCTTTATTCATTAAATATCATTTTCTCCGCACATAAACCATAAAATTCGATTCAATAGCAAAATCCAATACCACAACGCATTTAAAACAGCATATCTTTAGAATTTCCGATAGACAGTTTCGCGCACTGGAGATCATTTTTTTTTTCCCCTTGTACAGTATTGCTATTGATCGAATTAAAATCGTTAAGTTTCTTAATCAAAAATTCATAAATGCTTTACAAAATATCAAATAGATAATAACACAAATTCCAAATTTGGGCTTCCAGATGCCCATATTCGGGTGTTAACGTACGTTACTCAAACTTCGATGGCTCTAAGTACCGTTGTTTTATCACAATGAGAGAAACATGCACACATTTACGCAGAGTCTTCCTTATTTAATTTCTTCAAATATAATACAGGGCATATAATAATAATAAATTAATAATATATATAATATATATAATATTTGGTATAAATATAATACTTGGCGGCAACAATTTAAAAAGTGATTCGCCGTTTATAATGAATCAACGCAAAATGCCAAAACGAAATTAATAGCCCTTCTGAGGAAACTGCCCCTTTGGGCTAAAAACATGAATATGTTAAATGAATCATTTAAAATATTTTTGTGCTTGGATGCGCATGTCTACGACCAGCGATTGCGAAAATAAGAGTTGCGGGAGAACTTTTGTGGATACGGTGTATAATCTACTGTCTATCCGCCTACGGATTCAGCAGAACTAGTACTCAGTGACACAGCGGCGACCGCTCAAATACATCACAGTTATACTTCTACTTTCAAAGGATGTCACATGCTTTTAAACTTGCATACCTTTTTAATCTGAGCGAAAACTGTGACATGGCCCAAGAAGGGTAGGATAGGATTTAACTCAAAATTTAACCGTAAATAAAACGTAATAAAAATTACAGCAACTTTTCCTTTGGAATAAAGTTACTACTATCTAAGCCTCTACATGTTTACCTAAATTTTACGCAGCAGTTAAGGAAAGAAGTAATATGATTTTAACAATTATTGTGGAAAAAAAAAAAAAAAAAAAAAAAAAAAAAAAAAAAAAAAAAAAAAAACCCTGAAGGATTATAAAGTTAGTTTTGGCATTTTGCGTTGGTTCATTATAAATGTCGGTTCACTTTTCAAATTGTTGCCACCAAATATTAGAAACCTGTGTTATATTTAAAGAAATTAAATAATGAAAAATATGCATAAATGTATGTATGCTTCTCGCATTGTGATAAAACTACGGTATCTAGAACCATCATTTAGAATCCGTATTATTACCTATTTCATACTTTGTAAAACTTTAACCCATTTTTAATTAAAAAACTCAGCGACTTCAAAGCGGGCAATGACAACGCTATACGAAAAAAAGAAAAAAAAAATCTTTATCTCTAGAGAGCGAGACTGTGTATCGGATATTCTAACGATATGTTCATTTTAAAATTATTTTGCGATATTGCTCTTGAACTGAATTTTATGGTTTAAGTGCGAAGAACATGATATTTAATACATAAAGGTAGCCCACAAAACGTTAAAAAACGCCTCTTTGGGCGTAATGTAAGATCTGAAAGCTTTTAATTTTTTTATTAAATATGTTCTTCGCACTAACACAATAAAATTCAATTCAACAGCAATATTGCAGAATAATTTTAAAATGAACATATCTTTAGAATTTCCGATACACAGACTCGCGCGCTGGAGATAAAAAAAAATTTTTTTTTCCCTTTCCGTACAGTGCTGCCATTGCTCGCTTTGAAATCGTTGAGTTTCTTAATCAAAAATTCGTTAAAGTGTTACAAAATATGAAATCGATAATAAAAAGAATTCCAATTTTGGGCTTGCAGATGCCCATATTCGGAGGTGGATTACGTTATTCAAAATTGGATGGCTCTAGGTACCGTTGTTTTGTCACAGTGCGAGAAACATATATACATTTATGTAGATTCTTCATTATTTAATTTCTTTAAATATAAAATTACGCCCAAAGGGGCGTTTTTTTTTAACGTTTTCCGTGTTATCTTTATTGTTAGCTCAAAGAGGCAATTTGCCCTGAAGGATTATAAAGTTAGTTTTGGCATTTTGCGTTGGTTCATTATAAATGTCGGTTCACTTTTCAAATTGTTGCCACCAAATATTAGAAACCTGTGTTATATTTAAAGAAATTAAATAATGAAAAATATGCATAAATGTATGTATGCTTCTCGCATTGTGATAAAACTACGGTATCTAGAACCATCATTTAGAATCCGTATTATTACCTATTTCATACTTTGTAAAACTTTAACCCATTTTTAATTAAAAAACTCAGCGACTTCAAAGCGGGCAATGACAACGCTATACGAAAAAAAGAAAAAAAAAATCTTTATCTCTAGAGAGCGAGACTGTGTATCGGATATTCTAACGATATGTTCATTTTAAAATTATTTTGCGATATTGCTCTTGAACTGAATTTTATGGTTTAAGTGCGAAGAACATGATATTTAATACATAAAGGTAGCCCACAAAACGTTAAAAAACGCCTCTTTGGGCGTAATGTAAGATCTGAAAGCTTTTAATTTTTTTATTAAATATGTTCTTCGCACTAACACAATAAAATTCAATTCAACAGCAATATTGCAGAATAATTTTAAAATGAACATATCTTTAGAATTTCCGATACACAGACTCGCGCGCTGGAGATAAAAAATGTTTTTTGTTCGTACAGGGTTGCTATTTCCCCCTTTGAAATCGCTGAGATAATAAAACAAATTTCGAATTCCAAATTCGGGCTTCCAAATGGCCATATTCGGAGGAGTAGTACGTTATTCAAAACCTGCTGGCTCTAGTTACAGTTGTTTTATCACAATCCGAGAAACTAATACATTTATGTAGATTCTTTATTATTTAATTATATATATAATACATTTATGTAGATTCTTTACTATTTAATTTCTTTAAATATAACACAAGGTGATAATATTTGGTAGCAACAGTTTGAAAACAGTTTCACTGCACATTTGCAGTGAAACGATGCAAAATGCCAAACCGAAATTAATAGACCTTCTGAGCTAACGCTCCTTTGCGCTAAAAAAAAAAAAAAAAAAAAAAAAAAAAGAAAATGATAAGAACATTTACAATGAATCGACGCAAAATGCCAAAACGAAATTAATAGCCCTTCTGAGCTGACGCTCCTTTGGGCTAAAAAGAAAGACAGAGAGAGAATTTTTAGTCAGTTTTTTTAATAATAAATAATTCTAATTTCTCATGATATTCTCCTTGCAAATCAAGTCAAGAAAATTTATATTACATAAAATGCAATAAAAATATTACAAATGCATAAAATTTTCTAGCATTGTATCGTGTTTAGCTTAACCCTTTCGAATTCACCGGACATTATGCCTCAGCCACTATAGTGTGCAATTATCCAGTATAGAGGTGTTTTGGTTTAGGTTCCTATTAAGAGAAAGGTTTCAGTTCTCGAAATTTTGAGTTCATGTTCCGAATTAGCTTCGTCATCAGTGTTACGGAAGCCATGTGGCATAAACTGATCTAAAAATGACTCAGTCCAAAAAAGTGATTACTATTTTTAGCATAAAGAGGGGAATTTTAGGGTTACCGCTAGTTTAAATTATAATTTAATTTGTTTAACTTTTATATTACATATTTAACTCACACACACACACATGTATATGTACATATAAAGAAGAAGCAACCATATCCTAGAGGAAAAAAATAAAACTTGCCCAAGTACGTGCCAAAAATCTAAATAAAGAAAAAAACATTTAAAAGGAGAAACAAAAAACAGAAACTAATATTGCCATTGAAAGGAGATTGACTTTTAAAGGGGAACAAATCAACCCCCGTTTAGTAATGAAATAAAGCGATTTTGTTTCGTCACCTCTATTTGCAAGGTAAAACAATGTATGACTTACACTGTTGAACTTAAACAAATTTCATGTAAATTATTGTGCGAAATCTGAATAAGCGAATGGCAAAAAAACTAGAACAAGCAAAATAAATTGCCAAACAAATTATTTAAGTAAAGATGCTATACACCTTGACTAAAAGAGGTCTTTCCCCTATTTTGCATGTAATTTCTTTAAGTTTCAATTCGATCAAGTCCTACTTTGTTTTACCTAGCAAACGAAACAAAATTGCTTCTATCGATTATTGTTAGTTGAACAGGGGTTGATTTGTTCCCTTTAAAAAGTCAATTAATCTCCGTTCAATGGCAGTAATTAGTTTCTGTTTTTGTTTCTTCTTTTGAATGCTTTGGTCTGTCCCCCAGACG
>KK121323.1:694433-708695 GCA_000611955.2 Stegodyphus mimosarum
TAGGGAAACCTACTGCAATACCAAAGATTTCGGGTTCGAATCGCGGAGAAGAAGATGTAACCTGTCTGTCCCTTCATACGACGTAACGGTCGCTGCCTATTAGGTGCCTCCATAATAAAATGACCACTTCTTCGGATCTCTGTAGTGCCGAAAGCCTAAAAATGGCTAGTGCCCGCAGTAAAAAATAAAAATAAAAATTTTTGGTCTTTTACATTTTTTTTTTGTTCTTTATTTAAATTTTTGGCATGCACTTGCACAAGTTAATTTTAAGAAAATTTTTTTTCCTTGTCTGCTTTTTCTTTTATATAATAAATTTTATTGCTTACTATGCAGTTTCAAGCTTTTTGTTCTTATTTATTTTCTTTTTAATTACTTTTAACACATAGATGGAATTAAATATATTAATAAATCGCAATAAATTGCCTAATACATGGGCAAAAGCTGCAAAGCAATAAAATAATAATTTATTTACTAATAGAGTATTTAGTATATTGTCCTCCTTTGAGAAAGTTAATAGAATTGCAGTTGAATGAAGTAACTGAGAAGCATTTAAAATTTAATCTTGCAAAATTTTTAAAAATGAAAAAATAATCAGCAAACCTAGTAATTATCGTCCTTGATCGGAAATTGGTTGTTGTGTGTTTGTGTGTGTGTATGTATACAGCAATATTTTTAAAAACACTTTTTAAAAGATGATCCTTTCTGAAGAAGATTGTGTAGATTGTGTGTATAAAATGGTCGTTTGTTAATTGGGAGTGAAAAAAATTAAAGCACGATAAGGAAATTTCTTATAAAGGGCAATTAAAGTATATAAAAATTAGTTATATAAAAATAAACATTATAATTAAACGTAATAAATTGCCTAATACTTGCGTAAAAGCTGCAAAATAATAAAATGATAATTTATTTATTAACGGATTATTTAGTATATTATCTCCTTCAAAAAGGTAGTTAGAATTCTATTGAAATGAAGTAACTTATAAGCATATTTAAAAAATGAATCTTGAAAATTTTTTAAATGGAAACATCAAAAATGAATCAAGAATAAATTGAAAATGGAAACTTTTAAGATATAATTAAAATTGAAAATGTAATCAATAAACCAAGTAATTATAGTCACTGACCGGAAATATTGATTTAAGAATGCAGTTTAATTCATAATACATCTAATTTAAAACACTGCATATTTTTTATGAAATAACAGTAGTTGGGCTCATTAAAATCAGCATATCTTTTTTTCTGTTTCAAAATTTTTTGGCAGGCAGACGCGCGTGCAGCTTGCAATTAAAAAAATTATTTTCTGATATTCATATGTATATATATATCATATACCGAACAGAATATTTCAGTTATTTAGAGCCTGGCAAAATAAATCGAAAATACCAATCTGAGTTGAAATAATAGATAAAAGACGACCTTTTTGCACTAAATCAATTTTAAACTTTCAGCTAGTCGAAAATTTGAATGTAATTAGTAAGGTCAGGTACTACGTTTTTAAATAAAATCACATTATGTGGGAATACTTTTCAAGTATATAATAAATTATTCATAGAAGGAATTAGTAATTTTATTTTAAGGCAAAGCAGGCTTAATATTTTATGAGAAAATAACGGCAATACCAGATAGATACACATGATATTTTCTCGGGTAATTTTTTAAAAACGTCATTAGATAAGTACCATAGAGCACTGAAATGCATGAGATCCATTAAAGATGAATTCGTGAATACAATTTTTTGTTTCTCATGGTGATTACGTTTATTTTGTCAAAAAATACGACGCATCTTACATTACGAAATTATTTAACTATTTTAACGCATATTTTTAGAATGTCATATACATTCATTAATGCGTAAAATAATAAAGCGTAAAACAGATGTTTAGAAAATACTCCATTTAATTATCACATCAACATTTATCATCCATTACCTACTGTATGTCATTCCAAATCTCTGAAAATAGAAATTAAAAGTTTGGAGAGCATGGCATTTTGTAGAACCTTTCAGGCATACAAATATGAAAATCTCTAGCTTTATTTTCAATGTTATTTAAAAGATTAAAAACAAAAATATACAACACAAAAATGAACAAAAGATGTATTAATTTACATACCATGTTCACACACCATATCCTGAGTGTTAATAGTTAATGAAAAAATGCATTTCCTATAAAGAAAATAAAGATCATTAAACGCACTATACTCAATTTGTATCCCACACGAAATAAATAACAGCAAAAAAAGAATAACTCAGCTATGCATTTTAAACAAATAAAATATTTTCTTTAACTTTGCTTTACATGTTTATTTCCTTACTTTAAGTTCAAATTATAAATTACAGTAACCTGAATAATAGACATTTTACTATTACCTACAATTCAATTGATATCCAATGCAAGAACAGATGCCTCTTGCTCAAGACTTTTAATTATTATTATTTCAATGTGAATAAATTCTTCTTAATAACTACATATCAGAGCACTTTTTGAACAAAACTGCTTGACTAATCAAATCACATGCTATAATATGTACTGAAACGTATATTTATTATATTATACATTATTTTATTTTACAAAATATATAGGGTGAATCTGAACAAGTGGGCAAAATTTTAGGGCGATGACAGAAGACAGCTATACGACAATACTCGTCATAGAATGCATGGTCGAAACGCAAACGGCGGGCTGCTAAGTGGCATTGTAAATTTAATTGTATAAAAAGGATCGGTCCCCGCACCCAAAGGCATTTTCTACCGTGGATTGCCGAGAGGATTCCTGGTTATACGAACCACAAAATTTTCAGAGTGATGGATTGGTAGAGGTGGTCCGATAGCTTGGCCAGCGAGATCACCGGATCTCTCGTGTTTGGACTTTTTCCTGTGGGGCCATATGAAAAGTCTAATCTACGAGTACCCCACTGAAAACAATATGGATCTAGCTGACAGGATCGTCGTTGTTACCGGCGATACTGAAATGCCTGATGTATTCGCAAATACGCGTCAATTTCAATCCCGCAGGTGTGAAGCCTGCATTACAGCTGGCGGAATGTCTTTTGAACAATTTCTAAGAGCATGTTCCGTTAACGAAATGTTTTCTGTAGTAACTCCTTTCATTCTTGCGTTAATTCTTTAAATGTGACAATGGAAAACTACCCTTTAACTTCTCACCGCTTGCGTTGCCACCATACATTCTATGACGAATATTGCTCGAATCTATTGCCTTCTATCACCCTCTAAAGTTTTACCCAATTGTTCAGATTTAGCCTGTATTTAGCTTTTATAATATAAGTACTCAAATTCATGATTAAAAACTTTCGATACCATAACAATAAAATAACAGAAACACGTTGACATCAACACAAGACGAACAAAGACGTTTTTCTTTTATTTATATGGACAACTGATACATTTCAAACCGCTCAACAAACAAAGACAGCAAATAAACATACTCAAGGCAGGAAATAAACAATCTCAGAACACATTAAACACAATGTACATGCGAATGGGAACATGCTTTTATAGCTTCGCAACTTATTTTCTTTTCACGATGAAAATATCAACAGCTTACGTCCTTGTAAACCATAATAAATACTTCAGATTTATGCTGCGTTCCGATTAAACACTCTTAAAAAGAGCAACCTGAACGACTTGAATACAACGAATTTTTTTAAACTTTCGGCTTCCTGTTTTGCTTCGAAATGAATTCTGTTAATTAAAT
The DNA here is from genome assembly GCA_000611955.2 of Stegodyphus mimosarum. Classification (NCBI taxonomy): domain Eukaryota; kingdom Metazoa; phylum Arthropoda; class Arachnida; order Araneae; family Eresidae; genus Stegodyphus; species Stegodyphus mimosarum. Next base: position 698,147 of record KK121323.1, read on the forward strand.
ATAATTATCGATTTAATTATATACTTATACCAAATAAATATAAGAGAATTATTTTATCTTGATTAAAATAAAAATTTTCTGGATATCGGCGGTTACGTATACGACCGAAATAAAAAATATTTCGCCTATTACGAATTAAACATTATATGTTAGAAATATAGGTACTTTTCTCTTACCAGGGCGAAATTTAGAAATGTGTGTCTGTATGCATGTATGTATACACACACATGTACCATACATGCATGTATAAATACATAAATACATCATACATTTTTTAATCCCGTCCCGATAACAGAAAAGTATCAAAATTTACATTTCATCTTTGCCGCGTTGCCGGAAAATAACGTCAAGAAGCTTTACTATAAAAGCAGAAGCGGTCGTAAGCAATGTGTTATTACTTTACAATGCGGATTCCTCATATTGGGATTTATTAATGTTCCCTCAGCACAAGACCCACCTACTGTGGAAACATCTGAGGCTGCAGGGAAGAACTGCTCTTCGCGGTAGAAACCCTGCATAAAAACATGGGTATCAAGGTATCAAAGCAAAATATTACGATTTGATGACTAGCGAGAACTCCAGCGTATGACCTCACGAAACCCACCTCTTCTGATGTGATGCATTTCATTTTGAATTCTTTGCTACCTCATTAACTCCTCCCGATTCTTCCAACTCCCTTTTCGTTGCAAGCTCGATCGAGACAATCTTCGTTACCACGTTTGATACCACATTTTCCCCTCTTTTCTTACTTTATCGTCCGAAAACCGAGAGGGGAAATAATATCAATAATTTAATTTCCGAAGGTCGCAGTTACGATAAGAACACAAATGAAAAGTAGCTATGGATAAAGTGCATGTAATTATCGTAATATTATTTCTTTAATGGGAATCCACATTCCAATAAGAATAACTAATAATATTAACATTATAATATTTAATAAGATATCTTCATGAATACTTCCCTGTCACTTATATCTATCCCGCTCTTACTGCCGTCTTTGCCATTGTTTAAGCCTTAAATCACACAAAAATAATTAAAAAAGGTGAATGTGCAACTGACTCGGCGAAATTGAGAGAATATCAGTTCGTGTTCGCTTCGCTGTGATGGGTCTTCTTACATAAGGCTGGCATAAAGTTCAACAGTTAGAAAGGAAAGGTTCGGCGCAACTTTCACATTTGCGAGGGTCTGTCTTCAATCACTAAGTGGACGAATCCATTTTAAAATTAGGGAAGCTGTTTCGCTAAACTCAGTGAGGAAGCGGTAAATTACGCAAATATTTAAACAAATTTTCAGAATCTGGCGCTATAAAGCTAGGGGGGAAATACGGTATATTTTGCTTATTTCTTAATGCTGTCTCTTGTGTTGTGTTTGTATTTCACCGAAAGTATGTTTACAAATTCTGTCCGCATAAATTTTCATTCGACGCAACATTCCATTCATTCCCTGCGTTTCAAGTTAAATTTCAATCTGGAGTCACTTACTTTCTGGAAAACGATTACAGTGGTATTCCAGAGCAACTCAATGCGTATGAACGCGAAGTGCCTCATATTTCGCGCCTTTCAGATGATTCTGCCTTTCCGTTTGAATGTATGGTGTCTTGTTCGTGCTTCAGTATCCTCAGTTTCTGCAATGTGTGTATGGTTCATGTACCAGCTATCCGAAGATACTAGATCATCCAGGTATTAAGAATGTGTTTTTACAGAACATTTTCTGAACAAGGGAAAACAGAACCTGAATCGTCTGCATTGATACCTAAGTTTTTTTATGTACAGAACAAAGATTCTGACAGAATTCTAAGGACTGATGACTAACTTATGTACTAACGAACAACTTATTCTCGTTAAGACAGCGTAAAGATATCCCTATTCTGTTGTGTTATGAATTGTGCAAAGTCATATACCCAACTTTTTTTTTGTCATCTCCAACTACTATAAAACGATTTATCAACAACATCACGCCCGTCATAGCTTCAGTTATAGAACCAACTGTCCTATTATGAGAACTGTGCTAAACGACAAGATGTTAAAGGCCATGTTTGCCTTTATCCTAGAGAAATTCCAATACACAGTTAAGAATAAATTATGCAGCTTCTAAAAAAACCATTAAGGTTCGTTTTATTCAGAATTCATTGTACATATGGAACACCTTTAGAATATCTCAGGTGAATCACGCTTTTAAGCGAATAACGTGATCTCTATTTTCGGTCGGCCAGTATAACGGTTCTCCAGATCAGGGGTTTTCCCTACGTGTAACGTGTATATAAGCCAGTTTCACTTAGAAAGTCCTAAAAGAAGATATCTTTCTCTTACCAGACGCAAGACGTATCTGCACAGACGCAAGACACAGCAACCAATAAAAGAACCTCGCACTCACGTGATACATGATCATACACTCGCTAATGTCCGTGAGCCTCCTTTCTTCGGCATACCTCAAGTATCACTTTCTGCACCCCCTGAAATATGCGTACCTCCCTTTGGAGACCATCGCTCTAACCAATACACAAATCTGCTGATTCGTTCGTTGCTATACCACTCTTCTGAACACTATAATGAATGTTCTTAGAACAGGCGCGATCATCCTTCATAAAGATGTCTGATCTGCTACGCAAAAATTCAGTTGTGATGATCACCATCCCATTTCAGTGTAGTGAAAATCTGATTATACAGCAACGTTTAAATTCTTTTCAAATTGCAAGGTTATTATTTGGAACGAACCAGTTATTTATGATTTCAAACTTTACTGTAACTTCTTTCAATTTCCTCACCAGAATGCAAATCAGTAAAAGAGTATTTAAGCCGAGATTTTTGGATTGTAAGACAGAGCGTGTTTCTGCCTTTCTCAGCACGTTAATGTAGCTCCTGCCAGCTCTAGTAAATGTTCGGCTTTGCATTATTGCTGCCGACACTGAATTTGATATGCAGATTAGAAGTTATGAGCCAGCTTAGACTAAATTTAAACTGTGTAGTCTTTGACTAATATTCTACGTTTTAAACAGGAATTTGACTGTTACTTTAGTTTCATCGTAACGAGTTGTGGTTGACTTCTTTATCACAAGATTTATGTTTAAAATTCTTGTTTAAACAAACCAGTTTATTTTAAACCTTTTCATGTCTATGCAGTTACTTTCAGACACGGAAATAATTCACGTTTGTTAGGGTTTTCGACTGTTCACAACTTTTACCAGATCAAATAAAATCCTAAAAAAGAAAGACACACCATGAAAACTAAGACTATGTTTGCTAGCATTCATTTAATAGCATAACTTAAATATTTTTTAAAAACAAAAAATAACAAAATCCAACTCAACCCTCTCCGAGATCAGAAATCTGGATCTTTCAAGAGCTAGTTGTATGTGTTAACCATTGATATCACATGCAGATATGAGATGACCAGGTACAGATGATGATGAGTTATCGTCTAACACATTTTTAATTCAGGTACCACTGTAATTAGCGGCTCATCCGGGATAGTGATTAGTGACTGCGACTGCCGTACCGAAGGACCGGGGTTCGAATCTCGAAGAAGATATGGATGATTGTAAATGTATAGTGTTTGTGCAGTATGGGGGTACCCTAAATATGCAGCGAACCGAAATGGCTGGAGAGCCTTCCCCCCCCCGGAGGGAGGGCTCTTTCTCAAAATTCAAGGCGAAACTGAGCTAAAGTTGAGCTGTCGGCTATATGGTGCTCATGACTCTTGCCAATGACATGCACATTTGACTCCTTGCCACGATGAATGTCGTGGGTTTGTGCTAATCATTGCGAAACAAATGAGATTGGTAACAATAACAATATTACTTTAATCAAAGAGCAGGAAAATAAAAAATCAACTCTCGCTTCGCTGGCATTTGAATCACCGATCTTTTAACTGATTCCAGTCTAGATGGATTTTTTTAACCTTTCATACCACAAGAGCTTGCACGGGGAAATGCGATAATACACAGGTGAAATAAATTAAGAGAATTTGCCATGTTTTATCGAATTGCATGAAAAGAACTGAACTGAAGGAAAAACCACTGCTTCTAGATAAAAATGCAAATCTTGTACGGCAAACATATAAGCGTACACGTGTGTGTAGGCGAAGCCAGTAGAAAAACAGGCTTTATAAGCACGTGGAGGGTAAGACGAATTGCGTTCGCTAGCACACCTCGGCGAATTTCTTGGTGTTATCTTGCAGCAATCGGTTAAATTCACATCGGAACAGTAAAAATGAGTAACCACCAACGTTTAGATGATGGAATGAGGTGGCGAGTTGTGGGGAGGCTAATGGCAGGAAAATCGCAAGTCTAGATATGCAGACAGTTTAATTTAACGCCCTGCGTTGTGTGTAACCTATGAAAACAGTTCCAGGATATTGGATTCATCGAGAGAAAGCCTCGGCAAGGTCTCCAAGAGCCACGACGGCCAGATAAGATCGCTATTTGTCCATTTTAGCGAGGCGTGACAGAGAGGGTATAGGTTCTCAGCTCTCTCAGGACCTGTGTGCAGCCACAGGAACCTGTGTAACAAGGGTGTCTATTTCCAAAAGACTGAATGAGAAACGGTTGTTTGCCAGAAGACCGGTTGTTTGCGTCCCCCTCACGCTTACGGACACCAGAGTCCGATTAGCACGGTGCAGGCAGCATAGTGATTGGAGTACGGAGCAATGGGCGACCGTTCTGTTCACCGAGAGTCCCGTTTTAGCCTAAACACCGATTCTTGCCGTACTTTCACATGGAGAGAGCCAAGGACCCGCTACCTACCCTTAATGTCTGCGAAATTTACAATTATGGAGGTGGCGATGTAATGGTCTGGGCAGGCATCATGTTGGATGGCCGCATACCTCTCCACGTCTTTGACAGAGGCTCTGTGACTGGTATGAGGTATAGGCATGAGATTTTAGAGCCCTATGTTCGTCTTTTCCGGGGTGCAGTGGGCAACGAGTTCATCTTACAGGACCATAACGCGAGGCCACATAGAGCTCTTCTGGTCGACGAATTTCTCGAGAGTCAGGATATTCGCCGGATGGATTGGCCAGCCAGGTCTCCAGACCTCAACCCTACAGACCATGTCTCGGACGGTCTAGGGAGGGCAATTGCAATTCGCAATCCCCCTCCGACAACCATCCAGAAACTGCAAACTGCGTTGCTGAATGAGTGGGACCAATTGCCAGAGGCACTGATAAACTGATATTTTCAGTATGGCATCACGCTGCGAGGCGTGTATGGCTGTAAGGGGGGACCATACCCCCCTACTATTTTGCGACTTCTGCAACCGCTGTTTCAGCGCTTCAGACTCCCATGAGTGTGTGTCTATTATAACTGTTGAATGTTTAGTTTGTTTGTATTATATCAACCTATGTTCACACCAAATTTTATTAAAATCTGTCCAGTAATTCTGGAGATCGTACAGCAAATATGAAAATTCTCTTATTCACCAATGTACCTTACAGCCTCCCCAGGCAAGCAAACTAAAGTGGTGACGAATTTTCTTCCCCGATAACTTAAGTTCAGGTGCCAGTGCAGAGATTATTAGTATCAGGTATATGGAAGCGAAAAATCAGTTATACCCCATACCCCCGTAGCGATTCGAACCACTTTATCTTCCAGTCATAAGCTGGATGTGCGGACCAACAACACCGCAAAAGTACGGATGGGAGAATGCGACAGTTCCTTACAAACTGGAGACCCCACACATATCAGAATCATCTTCACTAAAATATTTATTTACAAGGAGATTTATGCAAATTTTCCTAGATTAGTTACTTACATTTATGTAAGTGTAAACGCACGCCTTCTAAAATTTCAATCAACACTCCAAGCTTTCCTTTATAATTTTACCTTTCACTACGTGGAAAGGAAATAGTTAAACATAAATAATAATAAACAAATAAATAAAATAAGAAAGAAAAATCTTTAAATAGATAAATAACTAAAAATATTCAGGAAAATAGAGATAAGATGTTAAATACAAATATTTCAGCGTTTTGGAAACCCTCTTCCTCTGGAAAAAAAAGTCGAGTCTTAATTTAAAAAACAAAAAAGGAATGGTAAATGAAAAGAAGATTAAGAAAAGGAAATGACAAAATAATTTCTCCTATTTCAAAAACAAATTTTGAAAACATGCACGGCTCTTCGTTAAATTAATATTTAAATGCGCGCATGAGCTGTTAATATAGTTCTTAAGCTCCTTATCTTTTTTTCAAGAAATTTTTAAATCAAGAAACACGACAACAGATTTCTCCTCTTCGCAGTTTCTGTATTAAGCCGCACATCAGATTTTAGTATTTTTCAACACCGATATTCGAATTGCTGACTCTGGTGTTTTCAATTAGAATTTCTTTACTTTTCTTTTTTTCATATTTTAACTCAAACTTTTATTTGAATTAGAAAAACCCCCATGAAATAGGATATTCAAATAATTAAAAACTTCATAAACAGGAACGGTTTTATTCATCTTTAACAAACCATGGAGCAATGGCTCCATGGTTGTTTTGTTTCCATTTGTTTGTTTTTGATGCCATTCTTTACTGAAAATTTTTTTTTATTTAAATATCTTATTGAAATTCTTCTGGAGTTTCTCCAAAGATTCTCATTAATTTCTTGGTTCCCTATATTATTGAATAGTCCAGCTACTATGTCGGAAGTTTCGTGGTTCCCCCATGTGTGTCATGAATATGCGCCAGTTTCCCTTTAAAAGGTCCTCAACGAAAGCATATTTTCCCTTAGGCAGATAGCACTCTTTTGCTTGGCCATATTCTTTATAATGATTCATTGATTTCACTCTTTCTTGAAAAATTTCAATCAAATATCTTACTGAAATTCTTCTAAGGAATTTATCTGGAGATTTTTATTGATTACATTTTTTAATGAAAAATCTCAATGAAATACATTATTGGAATTTTTCTGAAGAGTTTATATTTACACAGAATTTCTTTCTTTTCAGCATAATGATGCTTCATGAACAGCGTTGTTATGTGAATTAAATTAAATTTTTAATGAAATATGCATTTCGATGATGGACGACTCCTTTTACACTTATAACAAATACGCTTCCCCTCGTATGAAATGCGGCTTGAAGTATTTCTTACTCTTTTCGATAACCTGCTCTCTTTACATAAGTTGTAGATAATGGAAAATATATAATGGTTTTCAATAGAATATGAAACGTCACTGAAGTTGCGCTTCCACGTTTATTATACCGATTTATTTCAAATACTCTGAAGATACTGCATTAATAACAATTACACATAACAGAAATATTCTGTTACAAATATTAATCAATTGTGTCAGTTGTGATATTTAAGGACAGCCAATCCCAGCTTTATGAGCTTCTGCCGTTATAGTGGCTTCGAAGATACACTGCCAGAAATACATACAAATGCGCTAATCCAAACATAGTAATTATGCAAAGCTCAGAATTTAATAATAACGCAGAAAATTTTAATACGCTAAGAATTTATTAACGTAGAAAATTTTAATACGGTAACTTTCAAGGCGACAGTTACACACACGATCTCAAAGCACAATTATGTCGGATGTTAAATAGTTTCAAAGTACCGCTTGGTTTGACTACGGCCTTCTGTTTCGAAGGCCGCGCTTTGAGCAGTACGACATGATATTGGATAGAAGTTGGTTTACCATATATGTTATTAAGCTTGAATCCATAATCAAATGTAAAGCAATTATCCATTAATGACGATACAACTTCAAAACTTATAAAATAACGAAAGACGATAAATGTTTAGTTAGATTTCACTACTCAAGTTACGGAAAAACGCACAACGGCAACTTGTGTCATACCAGTTTTGAAAGACAGCAGCGATGAATATTAATGCCTCTAATTTTATTTCCTCCTCTCAAAAGGACTTAGAAACCGACTCATTTCAAGTGATTTTTCCCGAAAAAATAATCTATTTGCGAACTTCCATTTTCTATCCTGAATTTGAATCTGAGACAAGTCAAGGCCATCTGGATAGGAGACAACAAGATGGCCTTGGACAAGTGGTGTGGTGGTTAGCCTTCGCTATCCATTATACCGGTCGAAGACAGCAATAATCTTACTACTCGAAGACGCCTACAGCAAGCACGACTGCAATGCTAGTAGAACAACCGGCTGCTCTGTATTGGAATCTCGAAGAAGGCAGAGTTTCCGCAGCATGAGAGCACTTAAAATGCTGGATCCATATTCTGAGGTGTTCTCCATCAAGGACAGATCTGCGCACACGATGACTTTGATACTATTGTTATTATTCTGGCATGCAGAGGCGAATTCCTATTCCTGCTATTTCCAGATTGCTAATTGATTACATATTGTTAATTTCCAGATTCTTGAGTGAATCCCGAATTGGACCTGACATCTGAGGAAGTCCGTAAATAGATCAGGTATAAGGTGAGGTGGAAAAAACTTTGAAGCCCATTGCTTCCTGCAAGAAAATGCCAAGACTGGATGGAGATGTAGAAGGGGATGTGGTCAGGCACTGTTTAGCTGGTCACGTGGCCTAAAGCAGAGAATCTAATGTCATGAAGGGACATCGCTTGCCAACTACTGCATTAATTGAAAATATACAGGCACATAATTCAAAATAATTACATCAAATATTCAGAAATTGCTATGTACACTATTTACATATTATATGGTGAAGAAATGTTCTTTTAAGAACAGCAATGAAATGGCTGTTACTTTTCAGGCTGCTGGCGGCCGGAGATTGCCCGGCTGTACACAAGAAAATTGTCACCAAGAACTTGGTCAATGACAAGTGCTTTTTACCTCTCGGCTATGATGAACTCATGGTTTTGATCCAGATCATTTCAGTTCATCAGGAAAAGGAATAAAAATAATACAGCATGTAGCATAGCAGATGATTAAAAATATTTCAGTTAATAAGAGCTGTATACTTATCCATGCCTACTTCGAGTAAAAAAAATATTAAAATTTTTAGGAACCACAATTATTTTAATGCTTGACAAATTGTATGCTATCTTAGTAACTTTCAGGACATTTAAAGAATATAATATTAATGCTTTATTTATGTATTCACTTTTAAGCGATTGACTTTTCTGTACTACGGATTTTTCTACATATTTTGTTCAGCATAAACATTAACATAGAATTCGGATCATTCATTATATTCATTATCAGGCATGATTTGCCAGACACTAGCCACATACCAAGCAGGAACGAATTTCCCGTTCCTATGATATACAAAAAAAAAAAAAAAATATAGCTTGATCTTCATTCGACACACGTCTAGGGGTACATGTAGGGCAGAAAATATGTAAATCGAAATTCTAACACTAACTGCAATAGCCTTCATTTCAGTCTGGCTATTTCACGCTTCTGTCCTAAAAATAGTAACAAATTATAAAAAATCTCTCTAAACTGCGTCATTTCAAAAATAATTTATTTGCATAACACTCATGACGCAGACTTTAGCCAATAACGATTTTAATTTAGGAACCGAAATTCTTATTAACTAAGAGGTATTAAATGGGAACCAAAACCAAATCTTTCTGAACGCAGATTTTAGCAAAACGCGTCGCATTCGCTCTCTGCTACTCTGACCATTTAGACTGTTTTTGCTGCTTCTCTAACCGCAACCTCTTAAAATGAACATTCCTGAGCAGGCACACTTTTTGCGCCAAACTGCTTGTAGCTGCATACGTCAACAATAAAAGAAATATTCAGCTGGCGTCGGAGGCTTTGTGTTCATACATCGGGAGTACTGGGGCGCATGCAGCTTAAAAAAATCACCCTTTCTCTAAAAGAAAGACCTTTTTATATATTTGATATATTGCTCCACTATTTTTTTTCAACGGATCTTTCAGTTAGACATCTACCCCAAACTATTTAATAGTTAATTAAAAGAAATAAATTGGAAGCCGAATGCTTGAAGTTGGCTACCTACCTTCTATTGGAAGACGCGAAAATCAAATTTAAGACAACATAATAAATATAATAAAATGATCATGGTAGATAATATTATAGACATAACAGACGTTCCCTTTAATATTGTTAAGTGCGTACGGGTTCCTAGGACTAAATGCAGAACCGATGATAATTTATTTTCCCCAAAAAGCAATTTATAATTCTGGAAATTTTTACAAGAGTACTCGTACAGCTTTTCTCAGCATGACAGAGCACAATCATTAGTTCCCACTTGAAACTACTAAGAACGTTGAATACAAGGCATCACAAAATGCTTCAAACACGTAAGTTCACACAGTGATCTCTCTCTATGACATACTCTGAGCTAAGCTGAACTGAAAACTGATGCTTTGTCCGGTCTTCTATAGTTTTCCCTTGCCCTCAAATTTCCAGTATCTTCTATTTCTCGAAATTGCTGAAAGGTACACTTACAGTTACATTGGGGTGGATGCAGTTACAATAACATAGGGAACGGAACAGTTACAGTTATACAAAAATCAGACCGAAATGCGAAGTTTGGTGACTTTTGGCAATTTCACGCCAAATGTGAGGTCAAAAAGTAATCGCGAAATCCATCGCCACCTTGGCGTTACTCCCGTTTACCTCAATGTTAATTGGACGTAGCACTGAAAAATATAAAGGAA